>QNGE01000968.1:95817-198968 GCA_008508345.1 Paragonimus westermani | reverse complement strand
TGTTTGAATATGGACGTAGTCATTTTCAGTAGTTAGGTCCCTTCCCGTCCCCTTCTTTTTCCTTCTCTCTTTCTATATAGGGTTTGCTTTTTCTTCATGGTTGTGTGGCAGTTAAGCATTAGTGTTAACCACTGATGTATTGCTGTCTATGATGATGATGATGAATCTTTACGCGGTGATTGCACACAATTATCAGGCTAGTTTAGAACAAGGGCACCCAGAGAGGATGTGAACCAAATGGAGGCTGATTGTAGTAAGCCGAATGATACAGCGTTTCTTCTAATCATCTGGAATTGGAAAGGAGGAAAACGTAAAATAGCTAGGCGTGCGTCTGCGAACTTTTATGTACAAAGCTTGTTATCTAAGCCGGTTTCACCAGGGCACCACGGTGAGCAGGGTTCGTTTTTGTGGCGGATCTGAAATTGAAATTCGTTTTGTCTCTTAATGGTCGTAATGTCGACTAGAACGAAATTATTTACAGTTACCTGCTCACGCTAACCTCAAAGTACTGTTGGCTTTGCGTGTAGTGTAACCCTTAATCGAAGAACGGCCTGAATAAGTAACTCCAGTAATAACACTGGGGACAGGATGTACACTTTGTCCGCTTGTCAACGCTGTGATCCTTAATCGATGGTTCCCTCTGTCCACTTCAACCGCAAATATCTGGGCTCATTTTCGCCGTTGATCCCACAACTGGCACTGAACTGGGTCCGGGCTGCGGTTCGTTTGCTTTCGCTGATAGTGCCGGAAGAGTTCTCCGGTGCTTCCGTGCAAGAGGGCACTGAAACAGTTGAACTGTTCCGAAGTCCACTTGGGATTGCGCCGCGGTTGTCGGGGTGGAAGCTGTTGGCTCAGATGAGTTTGATCGCCTGATGGACTCTCCGGGAGGTCCAAAGTGACCACTGAACTGTCGGTAGCGTTCCCATGTTCTTTTGCGATGAAACAAGGCGGCAGTCGACTGCGGCTACTATTACGTAGAAATTCCCGAAGTTCTAGCAGCCAGTTAAACGTTGTGTCATCCCATTGTCTCCGGACCATCATTCTCAGCTCTGTGATGCTGCCACGCTGGATGATTGGATACACGTTTTCGTAGGCGCGTCGTAGTTCACAGCGGGAACTCCCAGAATCCCATCGAACTGTCTGGTCCAACGGGGGATTACAGGAAAGCTTTCCAACTCACCGCCGAACGACCGATATACTTACAGGGAGTGTATGCATGGCAGCAGATACCCCACTGCAAACACTAGCGATTTCAATTCATTGGGTTTGCACTGTACGTGTGAGTGTTGTCTCACAGCGATCGCCATAGGAGAATCGGCGAAGGCCAGGTGGGTTTCATCAACGAAGTTTTCCGACATTAATCGCACCGCCTTCCGGACCAGTCGACTACTCAACCCAACATAATGTGCACGATTATTTATCTTCGGGTGGTGGGGTATACCAGTCAGGGGCAGATAACCATGTATCCGTAGGGGGCTTGCTCCACGTTGCCCCAAAGTTGGTCTGCAAGTGTTACGGGCATATGGGGTAAGAACGGCTGGTTTGCATGTTACACTGTCTGCTTAGTGTCTCCTGTATGCTGATTTCTGGAAGGCTAAAGGCTAACAGAATCAACCGTCTATTTCAGCCTATCCCCGAATTCATCTGCCGTCACAAATATCTCCACTGTGGAATCACATCCCTTTGGAACAGCAGGACGGATCGTATGCATTGGATGTCTTCATTCAGTGTAATGGAACTCTAAGCTGATGCACCGTCACTAATTATTTTAGTCGGTTCCTTTTATCATCACTACATTTTGGCTTCGTGTTCATACCGAAGCTTTATATAATGTTTGAATCCACTACACCAGCTTCTTTCTTCCGTCAACAACCCATTGAACTGTTGAAGCGAAAATTTCTCAATGGGCAGCCTGTTCTACTCGATCAAGATGGGCATACATATACTCACGTTTGTTTGAGATATCTGATTTCTGAAAACAGAATCGTGTTCGGGTCAGGTTTACCATGCACCTAACAAAGGTTCTTAACACGAAAAATATGTATATGCGCATCCGTACGCATGTGTTATATATATATATATATATATACGACAGGATCACGGGGCCTGGTGGATACAACACGCTACCGAGATGGAACAAGTCACATCTACCAGGAACTAACGAGTGGCGGGAAAATAGATGCGGGTTAGATAGTCTGTGAAGCCACGGGAGTCTGTTCATAACCCGGAACGACTCCTAGGTAGCCGGCCTGAACACCTTTAACGACAGTTCAACTAGGAACGCGCTATTGACCACGCATTCGGGCTTTGCGTGTGCTGGTTGATCTGTTGACCTTTCTTTGTCCTCGAAAACATAAGTTTCACTTGAAGTTATGCTGCGGAAACGTCTACACGAACTCTCTTCTGCCCTTTTTGTAGATGTAGGTCCAGCATTAGTTAAAGAGCTGACAATTCTGCCCCAGAAACTCTGGATAGGTGAAGTTATTCCAGTTGACTGGAACTTGGCTAACATCATCTCAATTTTCAAAAAAAGACTCATGTACTATATATACAAGCCAGGGATTAATCTGTTTCCTATTGCTTCAAAGTTGCTCGCACCCATCGTACTTCAAATACTCTGTGGAACGCACGAAGAAACAAGCTCGGTTTCATCCTTGCCGTGACTGCGTTGATCATATCCGCATACTTCATCAAATGTTTGAACTCCGCCGTCTTCTTGAACACTAGAGGGGCCTTCGACTCGGTCGACCGAGATACACTTTGGGACTGTGTCGAGGAAGAGTGTGCCTGAGAAGTGTGTGAACATCTTGAAAGCAGTTTATTGTCAAACCCCGGGCAGGGTTAGGGCTTATGGCAGCGTATCGCAGACCTTTAGCATCTCAAGTGGAGTGTGACAAGGTTGCCTGCCCTCCACCTTCCTATTCAGCACCGCAGTAGTCGAGATCTTAGAGTGTGCCTCAAAAGGTTGTGAATATAATGGTGTGAAATTGCTCCCAGGCAATCGAATTCAAGGTACAGAGCACACCGTAGTCTGTGAGGGTTCACGGGGAGCCCAGAACATCGTAGACAGATTAGAAACTTCGGTTCGTTGGTCAGTTCGTTCGGTCAGTTGGTATGGCTTTTGCACTTACTGACTGCAAGTTACTGTTACAAGGTTGGCAGGACTTATTGCCTGCTCTCATTCTTGCAGGTGAACGGTTGGATGTACTCGAAAAGTTTTTGTACCTTGGGAGCTGTATCAGCACGGGTGGACTGTCTGATATGGTCGAAAATCCCATAACAAGGGCTCGGATGACGTTTGCCAACTAACACTCTATGTCGCCGGCATGACTTCAGCCCTTCGATGAAAGGCCGAGTGTGCAATACCACTGTTAGAGCAGTCCGATTGCATGAGTCTGAAAACTGATCCACTTACTTGGAGGAGGTTTATAGGGTATCCGTTTTCGACCATCATTGTTTCGGAAGTATTGGCGGTGTGTAGTGGGGACAGCATGTTAGCAATTTCGAGGTTCACCGACGTGTCTTCGGAACGCCTAAACTATCTTAAACATTTTGGTCTCGTCTAACAGACTTCGTTGGCTTGGTCAATTCTTACGGATGTCAAATCGCCGGCTGGTACATCGAACCTTGTTCAAGAGCGTTAGGGTTAGGCTGAAAGTTGCAGCCCCGTGATCAATGGATAACTTAGGTTCAGAGTATGAATGCATCCACTGCGAAGCTTGCTTCATTTGGGCGCTGCTGGCCTCCTGGCGGGGATCCGAAGGACAATGATACGGCGAATAACAGAAGTCAGTGACACTCGTGTCGCGTTTTTCTCTGTGCATCGTTGCAATCTTCTCTTTACCATTTCACATTTTCTCCGTCTCACGCATCAACTTCTCACTATGGCGCGTTTTCCGCGTGGTTTTTGCGTGTTAAATATATAAATATATCCTGAACTTAGCTTATCACCTGACTGTTATAAGTAAGGAGATGATGTACTGTCTATTTGTATGCATCTGAGGAATACGAAACATCCTTTCAAAACTCTGATTACTCGTGCAGAGACCAGGCTAATTAGGGGCGGTTCTTAATAACTGAACGGTCCACGTGGCAGACCTGAGCGGGGGCACACTCCCGTCTCAGTACATTCCTGCAAAGTCCGGAACTCTGTGCCAAACCACATCGTGAATGCTACCATGGTGGCAGCCTTCAAAGGTTCGCTTAAGCCCCCTATTTCAGTCGTTGGTCTGAATCCTGGTTGTCTTACATGTGCAGTTCATGACTCTTAATCATTCATAGTGTATTTACATATATCGGAAAGAAACGTGTGTACTGTTCCTTTGTCTTAATCAACAAGGGCTACGTGACTAGTATTCATTTCGATTGTTTTTGTGGACGATTCGCTTTGGTATGGATCAATTGGTACTGATGTTTTCATCAGGATTGACTTCTCTCTTTCGTCCTATTTTTATTACTTTTGTTGTTCTTGTTCTCTGTACCATCTTGGTAACTAGATTGAGAATAGCACCTTCTCCTGCCTTTTTTCTGGGCAGCTCTAACTTCTATTCGTCTGCTCGATCTCACACCATGTCTTTTCATTTGCGTTTCCTAGGAGGACGCGGTGTCAGTCTTTACAGAATTAGTGGGAAAGCTCCAAACGGAAGTTCAGTTTATCGAACATTGCTTTCGATCGAGTGGTTCCTTATGTCGTGTTGATGATATATCTATATCGGCTGATTCCACGGAAATGCTGTGGCTATCTGCTGTGACGGTTCAGTGTGATTCCGATATGGGATTGTTTCCTGTTCCTGACTCGAACAGATATTCCGATAAACAACCTACGTCTAATGTTCAAAGGTACTCTTTGTGTTTGCCAACTTTCCAACTCATCGAGGCCCCTGACCTAAGCCCGATTCCTGTTCCTGATTGTTCAAACGATACTCGTTCCCTTCCCTTCCGCTGGGTAATTTCCGTCGCACTTAAATCAATCCAGACACCAACAGCCATCGATTCTAAATGGGAGTTATCTTTGGAACCGCGCTTTTCCAAATCTACTGACTTCTCAGTGAGTTGGGTTACTCCATCTGTGGTTCTTCCTCGCACTTCTGATCTTGAGAAATCACAATCGGTTCTTCTGGTGGCCTACACCAGCCACAATTTGCTACAATTCTGTGACGATTCTGATCAATATTTGTACGTAAGTCTAAATGTGATTTCTAGCGAGAGCGGCGAAACACGTCGGTTCGCATTTACCCAACCGATTTGCCTGTCCTTCTCTGTGCTACTCAATCGCGTTTGTGCCCAGGTCCGATCGACTGTAGAACGTGTCCTCCCTATCATGGATGTGCGTTGGACACATCCACATGAGCGCCAGTGGTACGTTTCCTCGTCAGCACAGACCGCTGGACAGTTTGGATCGATAGTGATAATGCAATCCGTTCAGTCTCTGCTCGAATCGCGACTACATTTATCGTTCAAGCAATCCGACGGATGCTTGTGGCCTTTCTGGATCACATGTGGGCCGTTTACTGGGTTATCCTTTAGCCTCGACCCCGTTTACGATGACCGTGACTCTAAGAACACTAACCGCAGAGCACAGCTCATATTAAAAGCTCGATCAAAGTGAGTATGTTTAAATTTGTTCGCGTTACTAAAATTTGCTTCTCAGTTGAATGTAACCAGCCCTAATTTAACTATTCCTCCACAATTGGAAGCAATCTGACGTTTGTAGATTTGCTGTTTGCTTGCTGGCTGCACAATTCCTTGGAGGTGAAACATATGGATCACGTAGCATGCGTTAGTTAGAAACTACCTATCCGGGCTTAGTTCAAACGTAAATTGATGTTAACATGTCAGTTTCTCTTGCACACATGTATGGGGTCAAGCGAACCGAAGACCGACTGAGAGTAACGCGGTGAGCAAACAAGGAGTATACTGTCACGCGAAGTCAACGAACGAGCGGGCGAGAGAGTGATCTGACTAAAGCGATCATACAGCGGATCAGTAGGCGAGCGCGCGATGTGAACCGTACGTTCGAGTGCACATGGCACCTGTCGATAGCCCTACTCGTTTCAAAAAAAACACATACAAAGTTCACAGCGAAAAGCGTGCAAATGGCATTCAGAACTCTAACGTGGTCAGCAATAAACTGATAGGGTCGCTACAGAGTTCCTACGTTGGAAGACCACCAGAGGGTTGACTGTGACGATTTGGCAGCGTTTCAGTTAACCGAACCGGTTGACATTATCATGAATGGTTCAATTTACTCCTGCCATACAGCATGCGTCTACGGTTGGTGGAAGAAGACGAAGAAGAAAAAACGACCGGACATGGTTGAAGGTGGGTAGTTTGGAGGGGGGGGGTAGTGATCGTAGATAAATTGGTAGATTAGGAACAGGCAAGTTGTAATCGATTTAGTGGGATCGTAGCTTTAGTCGTGTCCATCCTAGACGGTCTTCATAGAACTCTGTTTTTTTTTGTGCGTTCTTTGCGATGTACGACCTTAACGTCCCACAGTATCGGAAGTGTGCAATGTTCATTAATGGAAAACGATAAATTCACCGGATGTTCGCTTCCATTGTGTTCACAGAAGTGGAAATCTTTTTTTATGTAAAAAAACCCTGCTTGTTGACAGAGTCCAATGTAGGTAAAACAATCTAAAATTAACTAGGTAAGAAAGTGCAACAAGAAAAAACTGTCGAACGTCCACCTAGTCTGTGAATCGTACTGGTCTCCACAACTCTCGACCTCCTCTGTTGTGGAGGCTTGGCACCGTTGATGCTGGCGAGGTCACAGCCGAACCTGTACGGACGTTGGGCAAAGTATTAGTCGTAGAGGATGTGGCTGGTCACAAATGGGTTCCCACACCAGGTACTTCTATAAACGCTGAATTCAGTTTATCGATGGAGATAACCTCGCGTTTACCATTAAGTTCCTACATGAAAGTTTTATCACAACATGTGAGTACGTGGGACGGACCTGTATACGGCGGGTACAAAGGTCGTCGAGGACCAACCGCACGAATCAACGTGAGAACAAGTTGGTAGACGAAGATCGACGTGCGTTGGTGGGGTTTGCCGGAGTCGTCTCATGTGTTGAGTCAGCCGCTTAACATAATCTGCGAAGTTGGTGGGTTTTGTTGTGAGTGGAGCAACCATCCCTCCGAGTAAACGTAACGAGCACCCATGAACTAATTGGGCGGAGATAGTATCTAGATTAACCCTTAGCGTGTTTCGGATATCTAACAAAACTGACAGGACGTCGTGCCACGAAGAGTTGTTGCTAGTTAATACAGCACTTTTCGTTTGCCGGAGAAAACGTTCAACCAACCTGTTAGCTCCTGGGTGGTAATCTGGAGATGCCGATACGACTATATCCGAACGCGTTGAGAAGTGGTGCGTAGGCTAAGTCAAAATGTAACTCGCGGTCGGTGGTCGCTACATCGGGGCAATCAAACTGGATAACCTGACGGTTTCTGGTGAGCAATTTGGAATTGATATGGCCTCTAGCCAACCTGTAAACCTGTCCTCGTATGTTAAGATGTACGTACACCCATTAAAGAGTGGCAAAGGTCCGATCACATGTACATGGTGGAAACGCTCGTTGGGGGTTGAAAAACTGCACAACGGGGCACACGCGTGACGTTGAATTTTAGGTCGGCAATGCATGCACGATTTGGCCCATGTACGAATGTCGCGATTAACATTGCACCAGCAAAATGTTCGGTGACCGTCTTAACCGTTGAGCGCATACTGGGTTGCGACACGTGCAACATGTCAAAAATTCGGCGATGGAAAGCTAACGAAATAATCGGTCGAGTGATACCTTGTGAAATGTTACAAATAGTCATCGCGTCGGTTGAATTCATGGGGATGCGTGTCATTGACCTGCGCTGTTACGCTCGCTGCCAGATCGAATGAGCTGTCTGGCCTGCTCTTTGTAACATTGATGCGCGAGAGTGCATCGGCGTCCGGGTTCGAAGTACCTGAAATGTGGCGGGTATTGGTCGAAAATGGCGGATATCGAGATACACTGTTAACAGTTCCTTTTCGGAGGCACTATACCGCGATTCGGTTGGCTGTAAACACCTAGAGAAAAAATGCAATTGAGTGCCAGTGATTACCGGGATGCTGCTGCGAAGTCCTCCCTATAACCGCGTCTGAGACATCATAGTTAGCACTAAACGGGCAGACAAACGTGACAGCGATTCTATATTGACGGTACCTGTTCTTAACATAATAAAGGCTTTTTGTACAACAACTATAAATAATAGTGAGCAGGTTGGTGAGAGATTACATTAGATGAGCACAGTTAAGAATGAAACGGCGACAAAAACTTACCAAACCATCTAATCAAGGAATTTGTTTGAACGATGCATACTCCGGCTAATCCATTATTGTTTGCGCTTTGTTGGGGAGAAGTTCAATCCCGCTCGTAGGTGTACTGCGGCCTAATTAAGTTACGCGGTACATTCCATACGAGCACTTAACCGAGTGTACTCTCATTCCATGACGCGACAAACGGGCGAACAATGAGCGTAAATGTGCGCAACATTCTTTCTGTGGTGAGCTAGCGACGAAGATATCCAGGTACAGTAAAAAACCGTCCAGTCCACGACACATATGTCGTGAATAAAACGTTGGAAAGTCTGAACAGCGTTACTAGGACCAAACAACGTGCGTAAAACTGCGAAAAGTCCGATTCGTGTTGTGACTGTTATCTTTGAGGTGTTTTTGGGGGCTACAAGAATATAGTTATAAGCGCGTACTAGGCCGATTTTGATGACCATTTGCTTTTCCGATAAGTTTGCTGTCAAGGACTGAATTTAAGGAATTAGGTACCTATCGGAAGTGGTTGCCTTTGCTCACTGCCCGTTAGTCGCCGCATGAACGCCATTGAGTATCCATCTTTTTGGTCACCATGTGCAACGACGAGGCCCATGGACCATTTCGCGGACGGTTAACACCAAGCTGAAGGATGTACTCAAATTGGGCTTTGGTAATTTTCAACTTTTCGGGAGCTAAGCGAAGTGGACGACTGTGAACTGGTGATCCTTGTGTGACGATATCATGCGTGACCTCGGTTATCACAGCAGGTAGTTCGTTAGCGGGTCGGATCAGCTGAGGGGATTCAGATAAGAAATTCCTATAATGTTTGCAAATCACGGGGTGGGACACCATTGGACTGGTCACATCTGTGTGGAACGAATTACCCCGAACACCCAGTTTTGTGGAGGTATCAATTAAACGCGATCGACGTGCGTCGACCAGCGAAACGAAATATCGGAAAAAATTGATACCAATAATAGAGAAAGGAATATTATCTACTAGGAAATCCCAACGAAAGTCACGTCGAAGACCAAAACTAAGACGTAACAATCGATGGTCGCAGGTTTTAATGGGTGTATCGTTTGCAGCTCGAAGTGTAGTGGTGGATTCCAATCGGGGTTTCATTACTGAATGCGAGATAACACTAACCGCTTCTATATCGATGAAAGGTTCATTCTGGAGGTTGAATCTTTCAGAAACAAAAGGCGACTAATTTTTGACTAGGTTGTGGCTGTCATCACTGTAACGCGCTAACCTGCTAGTTTATTCGTTTGTTACCCCGGCGACTACATGACGATCGCCATCGCTTAGGGTTTTCACCGTAATTCTGGTAGCATCAACAACGACCCTTAATCTGTAGTTTGGACGGCGACCGAGCACGTGTCACTAAAAATGGGGATGGTGACGTAGTACGCTGAATGCTGACACGGATGTCCATCATTCCACTTCGCAGCCAGCGTTTGGTTCTGGTGGATTGTATTTACAGCGTTCATCAAGTCGCTTACGCAGTACTGCTGTTTCAACGTCCTCCGTGGCCGCCCAACTAAGGGCGAAGGCGCCGTGCTGCGAAAAACGTTCATGTATTGCATCGGCCGAAACCGCCAGGTCACCCAATGGACGTGAGGGTAGCAGGGATGACAGTCTCTGTACATACTCACTAAGCCGTTGCATCCATAACTCTCGCTAGAGAGACTCTGATAGCCGGATTTTACCCACTTCTTACCGCATGCCATGAAGAAGAACTGATGGCTTCTTGTCGTCTTACTCTAACCTTTGAAAAAGTTATTTGAGAAATTCTTTCGGATGGCTGTTTCCCTAAGAATCGTTTGTTTGGCAAACTCATGATAGCCGGTCGTTGAGCCTAATAAGATAACGCGAACAAGGCTCGGTATATCGCGGGGAAATACGTTGAGTAAACTTTTCCGAATCACTTGTTGTACGCTGGTTGCTGAACTCTTTTCAACACAGCGAACCACAACTCTGGATCAAAATCTCCAACTGCAGGGACTGCCATCGTGATCATGGCGACAGAAGAAAAAAAATTCAAAATTGACCTCTGGTGCCCACAGTGGTTAAGCGAATTCAAACGAAATGTAGTACAATGTAGTACATTATACGCAATTCAAGGTTAATTTGTCAGGAAAGAAAAAACTGGTTCACCAAACTCTAATGAACACTATGATATACGATTTAAACGAGCTAACCAGTTTGTAGGTATTGTAACCCTTGACTCAGTACGCTGGTTCGTCTACGATATAATAAGACGATTGATAGGAAATCGGGTTCCGCACCTTGATGTAATTAACACGGCAAACTTGGTCCCGAAAATACGCGGCGGTCCCCGTTACCTGCGCCCAAGACATACCAAAAGACGGGTGCAAAAAGCAACTTTGTTCGGCCCCGAAACGTGTGCAAGGAGAAAAATTGCGTGGTATTTATAGGGTACATAGTGGCCTACCAACATTCTCGAATCAGAAAACCGAAGAACAGACATGAAAAAGTAGTTAAGGTCACTAAACCACCAATGAGCGTAGCGGAATAAAGGCCAGACAGATAAAAAACTAGTGGAGGTCACCTCTCGAATGTTCACGACATTTCCGCTTATTATGATTAGATAGGATCGTCTTCTCGAGGAAGGAGGCGGTTTTGGACGGAAAAAATGGGTTCCTCCAACAGTACGATCTGGCGAGCCTATGACGACCGGTTAAGAATAACAATGAATGAGCAACGAGTATATTGTCGACACGCGAAGTTGGCGTACGACCAGGCGAGCGAGTGACAAGAATAAACTGTAATACAGCGGAATAGTAGGTGTGAGTAGTACGTTCGAGTACGCTAGGTATCGTTGATATCCCTGCTCGTTCAAACGATTGTATAAGCACATGCAGCAGAGTACAAACGCCGTTCGGAATTCTAACGCGGCCAGCAACAAACAACTGGGGTCGCTACACATGCAGCCGGTCAGTTTAATTGTGGTGGTGGTGACGGCTGGCTGGACCAATGACAATGTTTAATTTGATCGACTTTTTTTATTGTCTTTTAAGCTCACGCTTTCATTTCTCTTTACCACCGATTATCTGTTCAATATTCCAAAACCTTATCAGACTCGTATTATCAGTTAATGGCATGCCATGTCACCCTTACGCGACTTGAGCTTTTTGTTTGAATCTTGTCCACTCTGTATCCAAACTAAGGTCAACTTTTGTGGTGTGATAGTAAAGCATCAGTATCAATCAACCAGTGATATCAATATTTCGTGCACACTGAATTCACATGTAGTTATGGTGGAAATTACGTGAACAGAACGAATACCATTTTGACTTCAAGACTAAAAACGCCTGCTCCGAAACAAGTTGGAAACGGTAGGATTCATCTTAAATCTTCCGATGTAAACGTACAGTAACTGACTAGCAATTTGGCCTCTGAAACCCGACCTCCATGTGATCCCTGAACGTGCTTTGTGTGTTCAGCTTCTTTAATAAAATCGGATACCTGTTCCATCTTTCTTGTTTGCAGTTCTCCGTCCTTACTGTCTCTTTTTAATCGTGTCACTCAAAACTACCACGATCCAATCCGTTTCGATTCAATTGAGAGTCCAACTGAACCACGACCTTCACTGAAAGTCGAACATTCAGATGAAATCGTCGACTGTTTGCTCGACGAAGTGCGCTGTTTAACTGACTATTTGAAGCAGCTGATTGAACGCACAATGCGTGAGCGCATTCCACAACTCTCTGATTTCTTGGCCCGTTCGTCCGCTATTGGTGAAGTGGCTGGACAATTGGAATTGGCGCACCGTCTGGCCGAGTGGCGTTCTTTAGTCACAGAGGCCCATCTAACACCCGTGACGCAAACCTCTGTGCCGAACACATATGCACAACTGTATCGAGCCACTAATCTAGCTTTTTCCAGATTATCTTTGTAATTATGATCAAAGTACGCTGTGTGTATCATATCTGTTGTATGCACATGTTTTGCAGCAATGTATAGATTTTTTATGATCAACCTGGCGTTTTCTCCCTTCGTTTCCGCTCGTATAGTGTTTTAAGGGATTTACTAGCGTCTGATTAGTTCAACGTAGTCACGTTACCCACCAAAACGACATCCCATCGACACCCGGTTCTCTGAAGTCAGTTACATGTAGTGCATAATTTATTGTTGATCGACTGTAGGATCACATCATATTGGACCGTAATCTGATATGATGTGCTCTCGATATGTTCCGGGTAAGCCGATCAATGTTTATATTCATTAATTTAGCCGCTTACTTTTAGCTGATCTAATGCAGCTGCGAATGTTTTACGCACGTTCGCAGATCGTTAATAAAGAACGGCATTCATACTCCTAATTATCCCGTGTTTGTCTTGGAATCTATCATCTTAGATCTGCGAAGAAGTACATTCACACCGAGTTTATTATGACCAGTAAGCTGTCCGCTTGGTTCCGACCACATGACAGTTATATCAGCATTCTCTTCAAATAAGAATTACCTTCTAGGGTAAGCAAAATTGTTCCTTCCTAGGGTAGTATTTCAATGCCGTGGAACCCGATAGTTGTGTGTGTAATCACTTCATTTTGTCACGCATGGTTAGCACTGAGGTTTCGTTAATAATGTTCCTAGTATCTGTAATTAAAATGCTGTTGGCCCTTGCGCATGCCTTGTTATGACCATTGTGCAGCCATCTTATGGTGGCGTAGTATCGCGTTGAGGTGCTATATTATGTTATATATATATATCATTCGGATGAAAAGTTAGGAAATTAACTGGTTGACGTTATGCCGTCCAACATTTGCTGCCGTTGTAACTTTGTGACTGGATACCGGAGTGAATACTATTGTGGTGAAAGTCTATTCAACTAACCGCTTATCCAAACCCCGACACAATAGACGATCCAGAAGGAGATCAGTCCAAACGCCATGTTAAGGTACCACATCAGGATTGGACGAACAGCTTCGTTAGTCGGTAAATTATTTGTCCTGTATTGCACCAATCAGCTTACAGCTTGTGATTTTGTATATGCCGATATGATCAGCCAATGACACTGTGATTTCTTTAATACTGATGTACGTCTGCAGATGCGGGTTCTTGTCTCATGAATAAAAACTGTTTACTCCAATCAGTCCGAGGTCTTCTTATTACCTACACGGAACGTTTGCATTCGAGTACGATCCCTAGAGCTGTTTGAAGTCTCTAATACCGAGTATTAACTATCATACTCCCCGTGCGCAGAAGCGAGCCATCTAACGGTGATTCGAACCCGGGGATTCTACCGGTGGACCATGATAATCGTTTCACGTTGGCTCAGTACCGGGTTACGAAGGACTATCAAAAAGCATATATTTGAGAGAATACCATTCAGCTGTTTCATGTTTGGCCAAACATGGTTTGCTTTCTGTTTTTCGCTAACGAGGCGAAATCCTTGGTATTCTCTGCACATTCACGTTCGCTAAGCATCATTCACTAAAAGCGTTGTTCGCATATTCCAGCCATCCTTCACGAGGTGTTGGTCTGTTGTATATCACTTTGATCAGCTGCTTAATAGGATATAAGTATGTTTTCAGCTTTCCAGAGTGTATTGCTCACTACGCAATCTACACGTATTATTGGTCAGTCTTGCTTTAACAACCCGAGTCCATTCCGGACGATTTATTCCTGGGGGAATGGACCTGTTTCAAGTCTCAGTGTATTTCCCGTGTCTTTTTGAGATTTGCTTCTTCAATGGAGGTGCCCGGTGCACGAAAGTATCACCTCGGTATACCGTTTATTAAGGGGAAGACTGCAACATTTTAGTCGACATACGTGGTGTCAGCTTGACAAAATCATGGAGGATTGGCGAGGTTCTGACAGTTCCATAGGCTACGGCGAGGGTTAGATATACTGAATATGACAAGCGTCAAGGGGGAATGTAGCTTTGCAATCCTAATTTACCGCATTTCGAATAGTCTTTCAAGAATAACTTCTCGATTATACCAACAAGCTTGTCTTCTTGGCACATTTTACGTACCATACCTATCAAATACGTGTTGTGTAGCCTTCAAGGTGACATTTTAAGACTTCCTCATGGGTTTATTGTGAATGTTCTGTTGATTGTTTCTTTCGCTGGTGGATTGTTCACTCGGCCCTCCTACGCTCAGTTTCCAGTTTTTCTGCCTGCTGCTGTTGGATTTTGTGCGTCATATACGGTCTAGGTGCTCTCTGGCTACCAAATCTTAGACCACAGGGGCAGTCTGTAATCGCTTTTCGGTTCCACATCCATGCGATGTCAGTGGTTTATCACATTCGATTTCATGTTAGGATGGCATCTGTCACCCTACTACTATAACTTGTAAAAACGTTGTCAATCCCTTACCTTGATTTATCCGCACGAAACTTGTAACCTGATTGCCACATCAATCTCGCTGAACATGCTGTGTGCATTCAGCCGGTTTCGGCGTCGATCAGCTTCGTGACTACTCATGGTTGATCTGGTGGCATGGCGTATTTCATATGATGACTTGTCCTTAAACGCTGCGCCGAAATTTTGTGCTGAAAAGCACGAGCACTTGATGCGACTTTGCATGATAAATGTGGGAACATACTTCTTTGGCGATCTGGCGTTCCTATCAGAATGGCCGTTTGTAATGAGCGGTTGGAGTAACGCCTTCAGAAGCTGTTTGCCGTGTTCAAGTTGTGGGGGAGAAATGTACTTTAAATCGTCGTTACCGTTGTTCTCGGGGGTACGAACATGCCACGCATTCTCGTTTGCATATCTTTATCTCGGAGTGCAATGAACCACCACGATTTTATGAATGAAACTTTCAAAGTGGAAACCTAGTCCTGAGCTGCACAATCTGCATAACCCCACATTCTGGTTTCGTTGATGTAATTTTGCGCAGAATAAAGCCTAGTCATCCAGTTATGCCTACTGCTGTCCTGCCCACTTAGAACTACACTACTGATAGACGGAACCACTGCATGATAGTACAAACGCATGTACAATAGGATGACAAAAGCCGTGTGCAGACCAATGAAGAGTTTCAGAGTGATTGCCACATTTTGGAACATATTGTGGTGTACTGAGCTACGCTTACTGGTGGTTGCCTACCAGAACTCACCTCAGTGTGACTGTACTACTAGGGAGAAATCGAAAGGCTGTAGGAACAACAGTAGTACAGCGTCGTTTCGTTCTCGTCTGTTTACCTAGGGTATTATGTTCAATATTAATTTACTGGCTACCTCAAGCATAGTAGCTGCCAACGACGGCCCAAGCTCACCCACTTGTATGATCGGCTGTCTTGCCAGGCCTTAAAATAAGAACCCCGAGGGCGAGAGAACCACGGAAAGGTGTTGCAAGTGCAGTGATAGCCCAGGCAGAAATCCCGCGACAACGTGAGGCTGGGCTTTTGTCAACCTCAGAATGAGGGGGTTGTTTGAATCAGGCATTGTTAGGTGCCGATCCGTTTCCTCACAAATTTCTTGTACTCCTACTCACTGTTAATCGCACATGAAGTCGTTTTGTCTACTCAACAGCCGTCGGAGTTCAGAACCAGACTTTGACATCTGTGGGTTTTGTTAGACAGCAAAGACCAGTGGAGTTAGCACTGGTCCCTGGCCGTCGTTCTGAATATTATTTTTCTTGCTTTGTGCAGTTTGATGACACACTCCACACACGACATTCAATATTAGCATGTTAACTTAGGGCTTTCTGGCCAAACGTTTTTAATCAGCACGTTGGTGCTTATGCGCCGCTCTACATAAGTACCCACCACTCGGTCCTTGTTCACCGAACTGTATCTGACAAGTCGGACCCTGATTTCTCCGGTAGCATTCTGGCTAAATTTGGCCCACGTGTTAGTATCGTATCCAGCAGGTAGCTGACACCAACAACTGCTTACCTGACGAACAAAACAGGTGAGATATTCTTCAACGACACAACCGACAGGAACTTCCATTTACATGATACGCATTGAGAAACAGGTATGACAGCGTGCGTTGGAAACCCTATTTCCTACTTGATAATGATCAGTGTTTGCACAAATTTCGGTAGTTCGAGTACACTCGCCTTACTACTCATGGGGAACAGTTCGGCCGTTCCTCTTTACTCCCTTCCTTCACCGTAGTTTGCTTCAGCTGTAACAAACGTTGTCGAGGCTCCCGTCCCTCATTCTTCGCGCGTGCCGTTAGTGATGGCGTTCACAGATGGTGTACATACTCTTCTGATGGAGATACCTTGCCACTTGCATAGCTGACTTCCGTGGACCTGATGCAAATGATTCCGTTTCTGATAACATATTGGGGTAGCGGCTTTCCGTTACCTCATAGGGTTCCCCTGTACCTTACGAGGAACTCCCTAAATCCTGTTGCGCTCAAGCTTCGCTGTTCACTATACTTGACCTTCAAGCCAGATTCCAACACAATACATCGATCGGATAACTTCGCGGTCGGCTGAAGTTTTGGCTAGTCAGCCTTTGCCGATTCACTCACATTCATTTGTTAGTCACTCAGCCAACTTCTCTAGAGTCTTCAGACGGAGTTGTCAGAGTGGATGATCGCCAGTTTGGCTCACAGGTGTGAATGGTGTTTGACCGAGTTGACCTTGAAGTAGGCAATTATCGAAGCGAGAGTGGAGAAGTCGTATAAGCCCCCTACTCTCGTGTACACCCCAGATATTTGTTTGTAAGGTGTAGTGACTATCTTGATATGGAATGTTTGAATTTAGAGAAATTAACTCCATAAACTAGAGCTATTTCCCGCTATTAAACGTAAACGGAAACCTGTGATACAATCTGGTCATTGTGAGCGTGGAATACACACTCGTTAGAGACGCTCTAGACTGACCATTATTTCTCCCGGGCCGCTGTTTCCATACTTTTATAACTGATGAGTAGCAGAAGATTCGGGCTGATGCAACTCGAACATCCTTCATAACTGACAATTCAACCGAACGCATATATCTGAGCAACCATGGCCTCCTTTGATCGTTCTGGTTGAAAGCCATACATTGAGAAGACCCATATTTAGGAGGAAGCAAGCTGGGATGGTAGTGCATAGCAGCCTTTGGAAAGGAAAATATCAGTACATTAGTGACAATAGTGGGGGTGGTAGTGATGGCTGTAACGGTACATATGTGATTATTGGATCAATCGTAGTGATAACAATAAACGGGCGATGGTGATCGTGGTGACAGTGTTACACTAAACGACTGTTCGGGCAGTAAATCGCCTGACCGCCCATTTGTTCAGATGAGCAGAGCAAGTACTCGACACAAGTGTAACTTGCCGAACGACCCGGCTGAGATGAAAGTGAGCGTTGGTGTGTTGGATCAAGCACTGACGGAAGAAAAACGGGTGAGAGAGTGTGTACAAAAAACATCAGGCTTGTCCAGCACTAACAAGGTGATGGATTTTAACGCCAGGTCAAGTAGGTAGTGTGGGAAAGAGAGAACGAAAGCGGACACGAAAAGGCATTTTGGCCCGAGAATCGGGGCAGGCGCGTCAGTCGGATTGTCGCCTGACATAGACCGAAGCTTCATCCGGGATCGGTGATTGGAACCAAGTTGACGCGATGGAAGTAGACTGCACCGGCGTCTGTTGGGTTTGTTCAACAGACTGAAGCGTGACAGATGTGTGTGTCAAAGCACCTTCTATCAATCCTGGTGAGGAGGGACTACGCACAATGGCCGCAGGATTCCTGTCTCGATCATAAGTCCATGGAATGGTCGGCTGCCTGGTAGGTAGCATGCGGACACGAGGTAAAGTGGACTCGTTTGGGCTTACAGTGGAATCAGTGAATGTGTTACCGATCACGGAGGCACCCATTCTCGGTTGAGTACTGTGTATAGATCTAAAACAAAAAAGAAGACAGTTACTCAACCTGTTGATCGTTTCTCTATTGTAAACGAAGAGTGAGCATCAGTGAATGATCACCTTGTTTTAACGGTGGGAACCAATGTTTCACACGATCACCGTGTTAGTTAGCACCAGTCTATCGAGTTCGTATCCACAATATAAATGGGCGTTTGAGACTAACCTATCACGTGGCCACCATAGAGGCCCAGTAAGAAAACTGGGAATAGGGTACCGTTGTAGAGTGATCCCTCTAAATCTGTTGAACAGGACGAGAGAACCAATTATGGTGTATGATGGCTTAGAATTGGTTACCATTGTTTAGCAGCCAAGAATGAGCTAGAGCAAGAGTAAAACGTACATCGAACAGAAGCTTATCAGCTACAGATTTAGGGACAGTTTGTTTTTTGCTTCAGAAAAGTTCAACCACGCTTACTCGCGATGGATATCGCCAGCTTTTGGGCAAAAACAACTAACGTTGGAAATCGAAAGGAAGCTGGAGATGTTTTGGGCTGCCTCGCTCTAAAACACGTTTCTCAGCATCGGTAGATGGACAGTTTTGCAAGTACAATTGATGAGCTTACGTGAATGAATGTTGTGCATGAACTGAGAGGCATTTGGGCTCGCTTACCCTCAGTTAGGATCAACTTTACTCTGGATGTTCTCATTTGTCCTAAAAAGCGCTAACATAGATGACGTATAGTGCAGAGTCTAGTCATCTCGGAAACCGATTTAAACCCAGCTAAGTATTGGGCGCCGTCTTAATGTAGCTGATCCTTTTCAAATTGATGAAGTACCCGACCTCAACTTTTGTAAACACTATGCTGTTACTATTCATAAAAGTTTATTGGAAGCTGAATGTTATAGTGGCCGTTGTCCTTGTTCGACTAGTAGGGGTATCAATCCGTGTTCAAATGCATTCAAAGCCAATATAACCGTTTGACTTTCAAAGCATGTTTTTGCAGATTGTATGTGATCTCTGTTAACACATTATCATTGTCCACAATAAGCCACGGTGCGTAAGAGTGCAATAGAGCTTTCACTTTCGTAGTACCCGGATGTCAATCCTGAAGGTCGCTATAAATGCATTATCTCAATAATTTCGGTATCACCACTACTAAAGCTCACATTCCGTCCTATAACCTGTGGGGCTGCTTGGTACGTGACGTGTGCTTATTTGATGTCCTAAACTCGCTCCTTTGGCTATTCGATCTACGGTCACCAAATATTCTTGGAAAAAAGCCTGATGGTGAATAACCCAAAATGAACTTGTTCTTCGTGCTCTTTTTGGTGCAGTCAACATGTTTGATAATCCCGAATGACGACCCACTGTGCATTGTTTGGTCTCACTACTGCTTGTACACTAATTGAAAATAACTCCGTCCTCGATCTCCATATATGAGGTTTTCATATTTTACTGTCCCGAGACCCTGACATAAGTGTGTGATTAAATCGCGTCACAATGCTATGCAATTTTGTTCGCGCAACATAATGTGCCATGATTTTTTTAATCTGCAGAAGGTACTAGTTAACATCTTACTTTTAAGTTGGTGTTATCAATCAACAGCAACGTATATCTTACACCCGGTACCTGTGTGCTTTAGAGGCGGGGTGGTTTGGAGTCGTTAGTCCAACACTTGTGCTCTGAAGGACTGCAGACGGTGTGATTGCATCCGGATGGAACTCGCTGGGTGAAGGAGGCTGAACGTGGATTCGTTGATGCGATTGGCGCACTTCAGTCAGTGGCGGTGGAGTGCGAGCCGTGGATCCATCCGATGTTAAACCCCGTTGATTGACCAATTGGGATTGTCGCATAAGTTCATTGTGCCAGGTGCGAAGTAGTTGTATGCGTTCGGCTTCGTTGGCTAACAGGCGTGCTTGCGCATCTACCAGTCGTGCGTGTGAGGCGTCCAGTTCATCGCGGATGCTCGTTGGATCGGTGAATGCGAACTGCATGAGGGTGGATTGGTAACCGGAAACATGACAATCTCTTATATGTGATTCATTTGCATATGCGCAGTTCAGGTTAAACAGGAGATACTTTGTTTAAGTTACGGCGAGCTCGGAACCCAGTAGAATAAACGAGTTATGCGTCGCTGTTAATGCGATGTCAAGAACGGATAGGAATATTACGAAGTCTCATCTTGAATTGTGTTGACTCGATCGAAATAAAATGTACAACCAGCAAAATGTGGTAGACCCATTAAGATGTAAGAATATGGACACTGGCATTTCATATTGCCTCTTCACCATCGATCAACAATGTAAAACGTAAACCCAAAACAGAAAAATGGGTGGAAGACACCTATTGCTAAGTACATGAACTAGCCCCAATGGGTTGTTCTATCTAAATTGAACATAACGTTAGTTTTCTAGCTCGGTTGAGGACTACGATTTCAACTGCATTGTAGGTTCGCTTAATCGTTGCGCTGTAGTCCGATGCACAGAATTGCCACCTCTGAATGGGAATTGAATGTAAACTTTCCTCCTGCTAACCATGGAGGTTTTGTCTACCGCTATCTGCTGATGGCAGTGTCCATCCATAGATCTCAACAAATATCTGCAACACAGTTCTAAGTCATCGAAGTTCGTTGGTTAGACGGTCTAATGAACAAGTACGCCTAGCACACGTAAACAGTGTTCTAATTAACGCTCGCCTGTCTCCCATTGACGTGAAGCGTGTAAAATGAGTGTACTGGTCAGTTCAGGTTGGCCCTCGGTATACAGATCATGTTACTGGTCTATCATCATCGCGGCTGATGAGGATGTTCAGAGACAGTAAGCGACCGTTCTTTTTCAATTCACTAGTGACCGACTATTTGTGGAGATTGCATGAACACGAGAATGTTATCCACATATTTCGATAGCACCGAAGTTTATGTAGTAACTCGCCTTTCTATTACCAGCCTAAAAAATCAGGAAGCACCGGTCCAAAGGGACCGCTGCTGCTGAATCCATTCTAAATGTTAAAACTGATGTACTTCATACACAATAATAGAGTCAGTTTCAGTAAATCCATAGGAATTTTTCACATTATTAACCGGATCGCATGTGAATTCTATCATCTCATACGATGACAAATTTGTAAACAGTGAGTGAAAATCTACTGAGTACACGAATTTCTCGAGATCCTCGTTCAAACCAAACGAGCCTTTGAAAGTGTGTCAAACTCCCATTTCAATGGCATTAAGGTCTGTATTAACCATCGAACTGGTTCGTGTGGGGAGCGTTGCTCACAAATAAAATCGATCGGAGTGGTGCTCCCGGTTTGTGTTTTGACTGAACTTTACACTGGTGGCGCCGATGAACCACCTTGTTTCAGGGATTTGATTATATGCAAGCTTAAGACACTCATGCACACGACGTCCTCCACATCCTCTGTTGTTTTTGATTCTTTACTCCACCCCATTAGTTATATACAGCCCTGTTTATTTCTGTTTGGTACTGAATAGGCATTGTAAAATACCACCGTATGCCCGTCCTTTCAGTGTTGTTTTTAAAGTTATAAGAGAGATGCGCTGAGAAGAAGGAACACGCCTTTGAAATGTCGTTGATGTAAGGTCAACGGAAAAGTCAAGCGGTCAATTTTGACTCGATAAAGAAGATGAGACTTATCTGGATTCATTTCGGTTGGCGAGAAGATGAGTCTGAAGGAAAGTTGCCCGCGTGGGCGAACAAAGAGTTCGTGGAGTACTGGAGAAACAAGGTCGCTTGCAATGATGTCGGAATAACAGAGTCAGAATCGGTCGAAAAACGAGCTTTCGAAGGGTCAAAACAAGCCACACACAAGTTATTTCATACAACGCAGTATCTGGTATGAACTATAAATGATACAAAGTATTTTGAGTTTTTAAATTTGAAGCCAAGCGTTTTTACTACTTTTTGGTGACAACAGTACGTTGTTGTGTTGATGTTCAATTATCACGGTCGTTCGATCACATGGTTTAATGAGTGGTTTTGTTACTAAGGCGTTGCATTGTTCTATTGATTACATTTCAATGTGTTGTAACAGCCAGCAACTTAGGTATCTGACAGACTGTGGTAAGATGTCGAACAAATCAGATTACGAGGTCACGGATACTTTGTTTAGGCTAACCCATTGGATTACTCGTTCGATCTTCGACTGAACAAAAGTCACGATTTGACGACCCCAGAGTAAGTCCATTATACCAGCTCTAAAACGTCATTCACTGTGGCGCAACGCAGTATAGGAGAATATCACCAGCTAAACACTAAACAGAGGATCCCTTATTGCAAGTGTGTTGATAACGCATGCCGTGTATTATCAGTCGATGATGAATCATTTTTCACTACATCCGATAATGCACCCTACCACACGATGCTAGAACGAATGTTTACTAGAGAAGAAATAAAGGTATGCAGATTCTCACTACTCATCTGCCCTCAATCCGATTGATATGGCGCAGAACATGGTTTAAATACATCGTGGAGGAAATGAGAAAGGAATACAATTTCACAATCACTGGAGACCCCGAGAAACAGATTAGATAGCAAGCATGGCGAATGAGATGCACAGAACAGATTGCGGACAGCGCGAAAGCATATATCACGTGAGTGCACAATTGAAATGCTACGCGCTATCTACGCATTCAGTATCATTCTGTTGCGAAATAAGTGACCCGTGGTAACCTCGACATTGCACATCAGTGCTCTCTATTTGAGTCACCGAATTTTTCGACTGATCTATGGGGTCAGTGTGTGATCTGGGGGACTACAAAGGCGACCTGCATTATCTAGTATTCAGAGCGAAGCAAGCTCGTTGGACGGAAGTAAAGCAGATCTGTACGTCTTTTTCTGGCGATTAGGATAAACAGATTGGCAGAGCTTGTTTTGTGGTGAATGTATTCTCTGTCCCCCGTACGCAGTGAGGGCGAGAGATCGCACTATACTACTCACACTACTCAGTGGTGAGGTGTGATATTAAAGTAACTGAGGAAAAATTGAAGTACACTTTGACAAGAAATGGTGTTTTTCCGTACGCGAACTGGGCATTGGCAATCATAGAAACCAAGACGTCCCTGGATTACTGTTATGTGCAAATTTGTTTTTGTGTGTTGTGACCTTGAGCCGCATACTTCATGTGGCGATTTTCTGAATAAGCAATCCTTCTGCCATCCGCTTTTTTGGCTCACAACAGCTGGACGTATGTTGATTGCTCATAACTCTACCTACCTCCGACCGTTTTGTGTTCAACCTAGACGGAGTCATGAGATGGCAACGTCGAAACCTTTTGAACGGAATACTCGTTTATCGTACGTCAAAATTCAGTGTTGCGCTAGAACCCCAACAAACCGGGTAGGTTGCTTCTGCAAAGCACGTTGCTAATCGTTACTCCTTAATGACAAAAGTCAAGGTTATTTCGGAAAACGACTGTTTTCAACTCTAGTGAATAACAACCGGGTCCATTTAGCGTGCACACTGACAGTTATTTTGCTTATAATCGAATCTGTGAGCTGTACGGCTCCATGTGATATACCGTGTCCAATGCGCGGAAACGGTTGTGGGTACGCGGTTAAACATTATCGTACCACTGATCAAAGAGTAAGACATCTGAACTGAGCTCATTAAGCTCTCGTGCAATATTCAACTTGAAATACATTCCGTGTGACTTGTCGCGCTTTGTGGGAGACAAGCTGGCTAAATCGAATCCATTAAGAGTGCATATATATATATAGTCTACTTCTCTAGTCTGACAGTTCACAATTAAAAATATGCTTCCCCCGACCTTAATTCGATCCCGTCACATTTGTTCATACCTTCTATTTGCCTAACCATTGTGGCAGCTTTAAAAATGGCCTATTAATCATGGACGTGTTTCGTCACACCTATGCAACCCGTTATGCACCAAGACGAGATAGGAGACACTTTGGACTTTTATTCACCTCGAGCCCAAAGACAGTCACACAAACCGGTGACCTGCTGTGTGCAACAGGCAACTTGCTCGTGGGGGTAAGAGAACGCACTGACATTATCTGTACCTCGGTCGTCATACTAGTTGGGCTGATCAGTGCTATAACTAATTTTGACAGCCAGCTAACTGGTGAATTTCACTTGAAATTACATCTCCTCTTCTTGAAGTTGAAAAGGTATAGAAGTGGAAAACCCCAAATGGAATGTTCTATGCTTTTCAATGAAGTTCTTAACCTATCTGCGTGTTGCGCAACTGAAAAGAAATCACAAAGAAAAGAATATTTCAAGTACGTGTAGCCGTCTGAATTTCTTATTGGTTACGTGATCGTTATAGCCTATTGTGTCTAGAATTGTGACCTAACTGCATCCAGTCCACTATGCTACAAGGCAACAGCCGCATTATCACATAAAACCGGAAAACATAATTTTTGGCCTGAGTGTTATAGAAGCTACGCACTAGACGGGTTGAAGCTCTGGCTTCTTCGATTTATCCAATGCAAATCTCAACAACTAGAAAGTAATCAACCGCTGTGTTAAAAAATATCTGTACAATAACATGAAAGACAAAAAATGACAAACAAAGGCTTAACTTGTTTACCTCATCCGTTGACAGCAGAGCCGTACGTTTTGGCACGAGGTAACCGGCTGACCTGACGCTATCTGAGCCCATATATGGGGGTCGGACATCGAATCCTTCAAGCACCGCATGTAGGGTGGTCACCTGTCGTGTAGGTTCATCCCGGAAATTCATGCTGCGTTTGCCTTCCGATCGTATCGTAGGCGTGTGACTTTTCGTATTAGATGAGAATACAGTCCTTCCCTCGCTAGCTGGTCGAATTTCCGAGCTCTCTGATTGAACGTGAACTCCATCTCCTGTACCGATAATGGAACATCCATCCACTTGGTTATCAGATATGCGCGAACAAGTGGATGAAGATCGGCTTCGATCACTCGTACTGGTGCTCGACTTCCGGTTGGTTTCACCCTTGGCGCGTATGGAAGAGAGCATGGCTTCTGCGATTGCGTTGCTTGTCAGATTCACGTAGGTGTGTCGCCGACATGCAGCTGGATTCGGAAATGATTTGGAGCGGAACGGGATAGCTTGAACGGGTGGCGTCTGGGAGTTAGTGGCCTGTTTAGTTGCTGAAATAG
Source organism: Paragonimus westermani (assembly GCA_008508345.1). Taxonomy (NCBI): domain Eukaryota; kingdom Metazoa; phylum Platyhelminthes; class Trematoda; order Plagiorchiida; family Troglotrematidae; genus Paragonimus; species Paragonimus westermani. The sequence goes on along the minus strand of QNGE01000968.1, from coordinate 173,751 downwards.
GGCTGCATCTGAGTGTAGTGGGAGAGGTTGGTATGTCAGCTGGATTGTGAACTGCATAAAGAGGATTGCTTACAGCTATGGTGGTGATACCATTTGTGAATGAAGGAGCATCGGGTCTGGCGTAATTTTTACCGTTTACAGGTAGATCGGAAATCATACTGTACGTGTTTACATCTCGACTCCCAAGAGACTGATAGCCAGAGGAAGAGGAATTGGTGGCGTACAGAATTAGGCCTGAATTCGGAATGGTTTGATGTTTGGTCGTTTGTGTGGTTATTATCTTTTGTTTCCCCGTCTGGAATGAGTTCAACAAGCGTTGGGGTGGAAAAGTGGTGTAGGGTTCTGTACCTATTGACCATAACGTGCTCTCCTCTGATGGTATTTTGGCATTTTGAAGTTCGAATGATTCAGAGCACTTGACTGATTTGTATGTGTCTGCGGAACCTCTGTTCCCAGTTGTGTAGGGTGGAGAAAGTGCGTTCGGTTGTGGTGCTAAATGCTTACCTACGTGTAGTAGTGGCGACTTGGACCTATTAGGATGTTCAACTTTTACGGCTGCAGGCACGATCGAAGTGGGAAGAAACACATTCGGTGAATTACTCCGGATTGGGTTAACGTTTTCGCCATCTTCCGCTGAGGATAAATCCGACTGTACATGATTGTTGGAATTTCCCCTTCGACTTTGAACATTCGTCTGTAATGGTGGACGCAAATTGGAAAACTTTTCATTTGGATTGTGGGGAGCCACTGTAATAAATTTGCTCGGGTAAATACGATCAAATCTAGATGTTAACTTCATGTCTCAGTTCCAACTAAGTGACACCATTACCGAAGCAGACATGATCCAAACTGAATATCTCTTCCTGATTGTAACCTCAATTGTACAAGTATGAAAAACGTACACAAGACATTATGCATAGGGTATACGGTCATACGAAATGTGTACACCACAGCTTCTCACATTCAGGAAGTAGGAAAAACCAAGGCAGTAGTGTTGTGAGATTCCTCACGCTCTCTGTTCGACAGTTCCTCCAAAATGGCATGTCTATCTTTGAATCACTTCTGTTTCCCGCGTCTTAAAGCCTTTCATTCACATTTCCACAACATACCGCTGTTTCTGCTTTTCCAGTATTAAAACAAAAAACACTGTTATTTGCGAGTTAAACATACTTAAATCACTGCTAACTGGCGTTATCAACGGTAGAGTTTAGGGCAACATTTTCCCGCTACTGCCGTCCTCGTTTTCTAGACTGTACAGAAGATAATGCATATGCTTCCCATCGAAATCGTGTCTACTTGAAAGCTTGCACTGATCTCCTACTTTAACAACTCTTTTGGTCATGACACTTCATCAAAAAATGTCAATTCCTCATATTCTTTCTAACTAGGCATGTTGAAAGGAGGCTAAGTGAGCTACCGCGTTTCTCATCAAATAAATGGATTTTCCGAGAGTTGTTCACCCAATGGCACACACAAGAGTGAACAGGTGCTCAGTTGAAGAAATACGATACAGCCCCAAACAAAAACTAATACATCAGACCACGAGCAACAGGGACGAGGGTTTACTTTTCAACGTCAATTGACTGCTCGGATAATATGTGCAAAGTTTAGATTTCTTATTCCAGATTACATCCATCAGTGATGACGAAAACAGTTGGCTCAGTCATCGTTTATGGCTTTCGTTTACGTAAGGCTGTAATGTGCGCGGTCAATTATCAGAGTTACTCGTGTTGTCCGTGTGTGCGGTTTAGTTGCTGCCCCATATTTGAGGGTTATCCGTTTATGGTTGATCACCCGGTCAGTTCAATGGCACCATTATCGAGGTTGGCATGTATGTGATTTATTGAAAACACATTGTTAGAGTAACGCTTAAAGTGAGGTGACTGGCCGATTTTTCACTAACCTTAATTCGGTTAATCGCAAACCGACGGTAACACGAGGGTACCAGTGGACAGTGGCAGTAATACTGATAACTGGTCTGTATGCTGAACTGAAAACTGACAAACAAACGTTACTACTGGTGAACAGTGGAGAATTTTGGAAGTTACTCATCACTCATAAGTGAATGGAGCTGTTGCAGTCAGGTAGGTTTTTAGTCAGAACCTTTTGAAAAGAAACACTTGCCAGAGTTCGTCAGTAATGCGTATTCTTGCCATGACCAAGATTTGAACTCCGACCACGCTTTCATGAAGCAACCGTGCTGACCACCAAACCAGTGGCACCACGTCATACACAACCAAACTGTCGCATGCAAACACCCAGACACACTCACTCGCAAGTACTGCACAGAGAGGAGACAAAGTAACTGCCCTGTTAATACCAATCAAAACCAGCTGGTTGAGAAGTTTATGGGGACGCGGAAGCTAAACTCAATCGCGACTGATCAAATTACGACAAATGTTACTACTGACAACTAACTAAATATCATCAGGACAATCCGGTAGCCAGCCACAATAGGTTAACAGCCCACACTGAATAGCCAACGATTATCTTTGGCTTTTAATTACCACACAGTACCGTAGGATGTAATTTCATTCAGCGAGTTTAGGAATTCAATAGTTGTTAACAGAATTGACGACACAACCTTTGGTCACTGTCAGGCTATTCTTACCAAGCTGAAAAGCAGACCAAACAAATTAATTAATCAGTAGTTTCGATGAAAGTGCAATGAGGAGGAAATTGTCGTAACCTCATCTAACAGCATTTTAAAAAATGCTGAACGTTTGCAGAACTACCGTGAATGTGCATCGAACTAAAACATGAGATCGTGACTGATTGCTTATCTGACAGATTCACACGCAAAATAACAGTTGCGAAATATATTGATTCGATGTCGATACTAAAGAGACACCCACCATCAAAATTTGCGTCACAGGCTTGTTCGGCATGTGCCCCGCTTTTATAGATGACTGATTTCCATGCACGTTCTTATTCGCAAGTTCTAACGGGTTGCAAACGAGAACATGATTTCTGACCGGTTCCTTCACGGTCGCGCCACGACTCGCCATTCGGATCTGGTGCGGCACAGTGGCATCCGTGACAGTGCTGACGGTGCCCTGATTATACTCTTCGGGAAAGCCTAAGTCCAAAGATCCATTGTGGTGAGACTGCCGGCTCGTAGAAACCATCGTCGGACCAGTGTGTAAACAAGCCTGGTTAATAGGCTGTGATCCACACTGGACACTTGTTCTATTCGTTGTGCTGATCGATTCGGATGATATGTTCCTCGTGGCAGTGGTGGTCGTTACGGCGGAAGAATGCCACCAGTCTGGTGGAGGGTCGATGCCGGAAGAGAGAAAGAAATCAATCTCCTCCAATATTGGTTTCAGATTGGCTTCCTGAGGAGTTATTTTCTGTGAGAATGGTTCACATAAAACCAGGGTTGTTATTGAAACAAAACAATAGAAGCAACATTTGAGTCGCTGAAAGCAACGGTAGATTTATGATAAGGAGAGCGATGAACCTATGGATCTGAACTAAGTTTGTCCTATAACTCTGTTAGACAGAGCGCTAACCACATAGGAAGCAAGTTTCTATGTATCACGCAGTTACTTGGCTCCAATTGTGAACGAGATTAAGCAAATCTGCTCCAAAGGCACGCGTTTTTCAAAATAACCTATCATCTCACATCGCTATTCAACAATCCGAGTGAACAGTGTGGATCATAATCAGAAATAAGCGACTCACATCTATAGGAACTTTGGTAAGTGCCTCAGATAACTGTAGATGACATAGTGCCAAGCACAGACCCAAGTCAATATGATCCCCGGAGATGGTGACACTTGATTGGGGCAACGAAGGAAGTACTATAGGTTCCCGTACTCGCTTCGATTGGGGCGCAGTGCGGTCGGAGCGTACCGCTGTCGTGCTGTCAGGAACACTGAATTCATCCTGCATCTGTGGTTCGCATGTGGATAGCTTGCCCGCAGTTGTCGTGCTGATACTAATGGTTGGTAAGCCTGAGGTGCTCCGGGTCATCAGCTGTACCAAGGACACAAAACAGCCGTAAAGTACTAACCCAACAGTCCACACGGATCAAAGGTACTGGATGTAATGCCTCAAAGACAAATAAACGGGGTTAGTTATACTATACACATGTAAATGAATTACTCCAACGCTAAAGGGTGAAACTGATTAGAGTGTAACAGTCAAGGCTAATTCGTGGGGAAACCTATTAGCTGTGTAATGCTTGTTACTCACTCTGCATTTCGTCCAGCCAAATAGCCACACTATACACCCAGTTGGTATCTTCGGAGTGAACTTATCAATTATACTTATAAACACTGAGGAATTTGAGTGCTACAAATGGAAAACCCGTCATACCCGATTATAGCATTCGTACTTGGATAAACTTCTCTGTCACCCCCCCCCCTTGACATAGGTGAGCTTTCGATTCTGAATTAGTATCTCGTGGAGCAATAGTGTCGAACACTGTAGCACTGAACTCGCATTAGGCACGACCAAATTATCAGATGTAAACGTACACTTGTATTCATTTGTGAGTAATATTGTGGTCGCACAATTGTTTCGACACCGGACGCACCGACTGTCCTACAAATTTCAAACGGTGATCCACAGTTAGGAAATTACGTCAATTTGGGGTCAAATCCACTATCTGAACAATATATGGATTACCAATAAACAGTCAATTCGGTCGTGTTTACTGTAGTGTCAGTGACATAGTGCCTAACACTACTGTCTCATGAGAACGTAAACTGGAGCGCGATTCCTGGACGTGACTGGTATATGCACTAATGACATAGTTCAGCGAAACTAGCATTTCTTTTCGGAGGTAACTGCTAAGAACTCTCACTTAGTATATCAGAGGGCAAAACAACTGAAGAGAAATATTCAGATTTCTAGTTGTCATTCACTAAAATAAGTTGAAGTTGATTACCTCACTATGAGCGTCTCAATGGAAGTTATCAAGAAACTCACAACAGGAGGCGTACATAAACACACATTTCGTGTATTCAGCCGAACAGTCAGGCTGAAATAAACCGTGTTGCACATCGAAAGTTCTTGGGGAAATAAACCGAAGAGAACTAGTTGCATTATGCTGTTAGCTGCCATCTCTTGTTGAAGTTGCATGAATAAAATAGTCCAATACTATAAGGTCGATATTTTAATGGGAAAAGATATAAAAAATGAGTTCGGCAACCTACATTACAGTTTGACTAAATAAATTCCGAATGTAAATATGGAGGATTTCCTCAGTACTGTTCTTCTCCTCCTCTAATCGTTTATCCAATTCCCAAATGAACCATCGTGATTAATTCTTATTGTATACTTCACTGCACTTCCAATGCTGCCCCAGTCTGACATATTTTAGACCTGGTTGGTATGGCCTTTCACTTAACCAACGTTCAAACTTCATTTGTGCGTCTGCATGAACTGTCTGTATTTACCACTCACATCATGAGTTTCACCTGGCCGATCCTCTGGACAGCGTTAAGATTGACAGCTAGTGGCAGTCGTTCAATCGGGTCATTCGAGTTCTCCGTATCGTTCGTCGTGACATTCGACCTTAGCAGACTTGTTGGATCTCTTTACGTTTGACTCAGTTGTTGTTTATCTGTTTGGTTCATTGCCTGCGTTGTGTCGGAAGTTGGATGCATGTTTGTTTTGTGACTGTTTCGCTGTCTGACTTAGGTTCACTGTTTTCAGACTGAGATGACCCAACTGGGACGTCTACTGAGGTTTGCACACGGTATCCTCGTTTCACGCATTGTTAATAACATCGTATTTTATTCTGATGACTTTAATTTGAGGATTATCAGGGAACTCAGTCTACACGTGAGACTCATCATTTCAAGGGATTTTCGTATGCCATATATCTTAGTTTAGAAGCGAAACAAAATGAGCACGTCGCACGTTTAGTTATTAAGCGTATTCGAAGTGATGTTGCCCATATGTTGGAACAGCGCTTGCACCGGTTCGAAAAAAATTAAATGTGGTCAATTCATGTTACTACAGGGTGCGAGGAATGTACACAGTTCACAGCTAAACGTTAGCGGGTGAAGTGCTCCAATACGTTTTCCGAAAAATAAATGGCCTGATTGCAGTATCACTATCAAAGTGTCGAGAGGCCTCCCGTTCATTTAACTTTCCCATAAGCAAACACAGCTTCAGTAGTATGTCGTAACTTAAACAGGTTGGAACTCGCTTACGAGCATAAGCAAATCGCAGATGCTGGGATTCTGAGCAATTCTTTGGCGCCGTCGACTTATTCTTTTTATTTACACACACACAAACACATGTACAAGGAAACTCACCGAATTATCGCATCGCCCGAGTCGTTGTTCTGAGGATTTACCATTCCCCTGCGGGAATGTAGTTGAGACAAAGCCGTCGTGATGTGAATGACTGGCGAATAACTTCCCAGTTCCAGACGTTTGGGGTTCTCGAGGGAGTGTGGATAGAGGAGAGGAGACTGAGCACAAAAATTGCCGCATTGCTGGAAGCTGCTCGGTCACGAACTGGTTCATGAAGGTCATGTAGACTTCTTTGGCACCGGCGAAAACACTGAAGTTAGCGAGTGACTGAATGGTTTTTGCAACCTTTTAAGGGACAGTAAGATTTTGTTACATGTACGTACACTTCAATATGATGGCTCTTAAACATCCAGAATGCAGTTAGAGAAACGGAACAGTTTGTTACCTTGTCCGTAAATTGGTGGTAATTTAAACTACTGAAAAGCATGCGAGTAACACATCTAGTTACACGCTAATCTCTTCTCGAATGATCACAGCCGTTACCATACGCTGGAGAAATAGGCCTGAAGAAATATCGGTGTGAATAGCATTGGTTAATAACACTTAAATAACCAATCATTGAGTTTTGTGCGAGTCTTGTAGGAAGGGCACCGATGTCTTTGCGATTCAAACACTCATTGGTCAGAAGTTCGCCCACAAGCTGATGGACACGATCTAGTAAACGAAGTGGCAGCCGTTTGAGTAATCAGAATAATGATGATGGCGAGTAAAAAGTCACATGAAGTTGGACCTTTCTACATTTTGTTGACAGCCGAGTTAACGAATGGTACTTTGTCCGAAGACCGACACACTGTTGTGCGGCCGGATTTCGTGTGTCCCATAGGATGAGAGGATAAAACTCAATCCACATCAAGAGACGTTTTGAGAAGAACTAAACTCAACTCCAACACTCCCTATTAAAGTAGGTCAATACGACGCATCGACAAGAAGCTTAAGTGTACCCTTGGCCTGACCGGCCGGGCGAACATTGCCAGTGGGGCACAAGAAAGCCAAGGTCAGTCCATGGATCGCTCAGTCACAAACGGTACTCATATAATCGGGTGGGGTTTTCTGCTGGTGAAACAGATGTTGCCAGTCCTAATAAAAACCGGTCTATGTGATTCTCTTTTTCATACATTCGAACGACAAGATAACCGGTCGCGTTAAAATTTAAGCTTGTACATAAGCGAACGCAAATGCACTCGGACAGTCAGTATCGCTCAACTGGTATCAGGCAAATTTGAAACGCATTCGGCCCTCAGTTGTTGCATTTAAAGTGCGCGTGTTTCAGGGTGTGGATTATACTGGGGACTTTTGTTGACTGCCGATGTTTCATTGCTTATTCACTAGTGTACGAGTCCATAAGCCCAGCGCCGTTTTGTTTAGTTAATCACTGCAAACGGTTGCATAATAATGCACAACGTAATCGGTATACAGTTTATACGCAAGACACTGGATTTTCTCTTCCATCCATTAATATCCAGTTATTCCTAATGTGGTGAAGATTACCGTAACGATACATCCTTACATAATGCATGACGTATTCTTGTCTGTTTTTCCGCCGCTACATCATCGGAAGCAACACTCTCAGGTATGAAATTGCCTACAATTCCATGACTAGAAATCATTCGGCCAAGATGGTTCATGCCTTTTATTGGATTAAGATCATAGGAAGAAGCAGTACAGGTTGTGATGGAAATCGAACGACACGTAAGTCTGTAGAGATGAGAGGAATGCGTGCAAAATCGTTTGACAAGTGGTAGATGCGTGCACGTAAAATTTCAACAGATCTACGCGATAGCAATATATTCTACACGTACCTGACTACCACAGACTGAATCCTGCAAATGTCCCTAGCCATCTCACTCCAAGCCATAGAAAAAAGATCGTCAAATTTGAAACTTCTGTTTCCTGTGGATCAGTTTTGTCCAACACAACGGAAAAGAGAACTGACAGTGAACGAACACACACCAGTGCTCAACTTACTAGGGTAAATGCACGCAACACCCGTGGATCACTGGGAAATTCCGAAGTCAAACCAAACAGCGACGGTGAGAGAATGGCCGGGCAAATATAACGAAGAAAAAGACAGGCAGATATCACATGTTCCGACAGACTGGCCTGCGGAGTTTGTGAAGAGTCTGTGCTACCAGCATAGGCAGGGAATGCAGAGTCCAGGTGGTTTCGTACAGCAGCAAAGATGAGACGTAGCTTCCTGTAAAACAACATTAATCAAATGCAAAGAAGGTCGTTCTGAGATAATGCAAAAATGAGCAGCAGGTTAGCTGTCTAACGTGAACAGTTAAATGCTCTTTTGTGTTTCGTTACTCTATAATGCATTACGGCTTGGGGTAACTTATTGACACCTGAAACGACAGGGGGTTTGTGATTCACGTAGACATTAATGAAATCAGAACTACAGGCGAAAGCATCCTAGTCTGTTAACATCCGAATTAGGAGGAAAGTAGGACAAAATGAGAACTGAGTGGTTCTAAATCCGGGCACAAGATCAGGATTTGTGTTGATGGATAAAACGTAGTATATAAAGATGTTTTAAACTTTCGGTGACACTCAGAAGTTTTTGTTGTACGATACTCCTGACTACGTCCGAGAAGTTGGAAAGAAAATCGTTTCCAAATTAGAAAAACTGAGAGTAGATGGCGTACTTTCTGTCGGTTATTACAATCTGATGAAACCAATGGGCAAACGCATGCCGGATGCGCACAGACTACCCAAAATCCACAAACCCAATGTCTCATTCCGGCTCACAATGTCAATGCACAAGTTGGTCTAAAGGTCTGCTGAAGGACAGTTTTGAAGTTGTGAGTTATGTAGACGGTTTAGACGTTCGAGACGAACTGGTGTATTTATTCGATATTGACGTCCCAACTTAATGATATTTCACTCCATGAAACAGTTGATAACATTTGCAATTTCATTCTAAGCAGCAATTCTCCTTTTCCAGTCCGGTGTCCGAACTGAAATCATTACTGCTTTTAAGCGCACGTAATGTAAACTGCAACGTTCACATAGTTACTCTCCAACAAGTAGACGGGGTTGCAATCAGGAGTCCGCCAGGTCCACACATTACGACTTTAGTTATGGTTAAAGTAGAATCTACATTGTGTGGAAGCTTGTCGAAACCGGTATTGTACAAACAGTACTTAAACAACATCTTACTAGGGAAAATGAAGTAAACAACTGTCTTTCGTTCCCGGACACTTTAGTTCTCCGAAGACAGAAAGTTCCATCTACAGAAAGCCTACTTGGGCAGAACATTATATGCAGTTTGAAGGCTTCTGTCCAGTGCAAAATAAGAGACGCCAAGTTTGAACGCTCTTCCACAAAGCACGGAGGCTATGTACGGAAGACAAGTTATTAGTAGAACTGACCACATATACCTTGCAAGCCAACGGACACCCCCCGCAGTTTATCAGGAAGTATGCCAGCATCATCACCCTAAGAGTACGGATAACAGTGGTACCAAAGAATACCGTGTACATAGAACCCCTTTTTCTAGGTGACGCCAGGTTAACAATGAAAACGAAGCGTCTGATAGCTGTTGTATCCAGATCCTAAAACGCTGCAAAACTGTGTATAACAGCGAATTGGACGCTTACCAGTCTGATTCTTTACGAACAAAGGGCATTCGTCTGTCGCCTCCAACTATTTGTATAAATATTCGTGTGGTTGCATGAGCTAGACAGGAATCGTACCAAGCGGTATCTCGTATCAAGCACCTTGTTTCCAAATGGCCGGAAACTTAGTTAGAAACGCTAAATGTTTGTATAGATGCCGATGGACGGCACCAGCATCATCACTTACAAAGCGCATAATCCAAACAGGACACGGAGTCAAAGTTTGTGGCACATTCTCTGTGACTTATCTGCGTATCCGGAAACGCATCTGCCAGTCTGCTGAGACTTTGACTATCAAGTCTTGAAATCCCCGTGTGTTCGTGAACAATATGTAGTGACATTACGGCTGCCTTGATAGTCAACATTCTCATATTATTGAATTTCACTTTCGTTTCCATCTGTCTAATCTCTTAAGCCATGACTTCCGCCATAAAGAACCTTGTCTCATTGTTCAAAATTAGCTACACATCCATGTTACTCCGGAGAACATCACATGATTTGCATCTTCCCATTACCTCATTGTTCATCACGACTGGCTGAATGCAAGACTGCTTAGCTGACAGTTATGCGTTAAGGCTGATTCGTACCGAGTCAGTCAATTGACCAGGTGTTCGACCAGACAAATCGGTCCAATCAATATTTGTTCGAGCAGGGTGAAGAAGTATCTTGTCTATTGTTGTCATCGTTGTTGTTGAGGTATTCTCACTTGAAACCAGGGCATAGAAAACAGCAAACAGATATGTCATTTACTGTTGCCGTAGCAACAAGAATAGACGATAACTTTGTTGACTAATACAAAAAACAACGGGGAGTTGAACCAACGTGTGTAAAGAGTTTAATATTTCCAGTAATTTGTATCCCATGCACTTCCTGACTCAGGGCGTGTACCGATTACTAACACGATCAAAATTTGGCAGATTTATCTACAACGTCAGTCAAAACAAGTGGAAGAGTTGCGGATTTTTGATTATAATTCGTCGGAAGTTTGGTCAATAGTGACTATGCATCACTCCCGATTGTTCCTGGCTGTCATGTTCAGGGAGGTTTTTTACCCAGTCCATTTCAAAAAACCCTCAAATTGAGTTTCTCTCTTGTTAGAACTCTCACTATTAGGCATTCTTGCCACGAATGGGATGCACTTGTGTTAACTACTGCATCATCTACTGAGGTTAACGGAGCAGCTGATGTTCGTGCTCTCTAGGTAACCGGGCAACTTGAGCGAAAGTGGCTGTGTTCGAATACGACAGTCTGATAGTTCCTAACTTATCGCCAGTGTCGCAGTGGTGAACACAGTTGTTCGGTGGCCGGGGTTCTAGCCCCAGCCGTTATAAAGATATGCAACACTAACGAGTTCTGACAAAAGTGTAACTCGAATATGGCGCTTCTGTTCGAAAGGAACTGGCTCATCCAAATATGAAAGCCGTGATAAACTTATCGGTGAGTTTGAGTCGTTTCGACAAAAGTTTTCATCCAAGAATTGCAAATTCGACTAGGTGTGAACTTGAGGGTTAGGCCCCATCAAATATTGCTTGTTTCTAATCTCCCTGATTCTCATCCCCTTATTCCGTGAAGAACTTAACCAACCACAGATTATTGCCGGGATAAGAGACCTTGGTAGTAAATGTTTGATGGATTTTCAGTACAACCCAGCTTTACACCGTGGATAGCGCCATACCAATCTCCATTAGGGGTAAAAGTGGGTTTTAAAAATGTGTTCGCCTAACCTCTAGGATTTCACTGTGATGAACGTTTCAGTTCTAATCTCAATCTTATTCATCAGTAAATCAGCTGATTGGGCAAACAAAAAACTGAACGTAAAGTGTTTCGGTCAAGCTTGTGCCGCTAACGGCAAAGTTGAATGAGTCATTCGACTGAGAGGCAGACTACAGGCACACTGTGAGTCAACCATAATACGAAAGTGGTATGTTTCAAGTACGTAAGCCCCTTCTTCCTCTCCCCTAGAAAATCGGGTTAATTGTCAGCTGGCTGAGAGGTGAATCAACCGCGGCTGCCCGACTGACAAAATTAGGTTAATCCAGTTAACAACTGTACAGGGTCAATATTTCAACAATCTATGTCCAAAACAGAAAATGCAGATAGGGAATTCAAATTGTCGCTCATTGAGATTGTTCTCAACGTCCATCCATGCTGCCATTCAATTGAGGCAGGCATAGAATGACTAATCTCACGGGCAACCGGTTTACTGGATGGTCGGTGAACTTTGGGACAGGTGTTTACAGTCCGGTCCCTTGTCTTTCATGCAGACAGTCAGCCTACTATTCGGATTTGTTTGTCCAGGTAAGTGGACTCCGAACAGCACCGCGTAAAATACAGTACCTCATGGTCCAGACCACTTTTATTTGCCCGCACCTCTTTGACAGAAGAGTATGCGCATCCGGATAGATTTCTCAGGCAATTTAAATGACTTCTCAATTATCTTGGGCATGTAGAAAACCATATACCCTTCACAAGAGTAGGGGCATTAGGAAAAAGAATTCATCCCATTATCCCCAGGTGACGTCAATCTTCTGCACATGTTGTTACCTGCGGATGATCTTTTCTGAGGGGAATTTTGAAGCCAATATGTTTTTCAGAGCATATTAGTCAAGAGCGTTTATCAAATTCCGTATCCTTTCTTCAGGTTACATTTTAGCGGTATGCCAAAATTGGTGGCATTTGTCACGATCACCACTCCGCAAATTTGGAAGCGCAATCTGTTGTGTCCCAATTAGAATGCAATCAACTAAGCCATCTAAGCCATAACAGCAGTAGAGAGAACGCATGACTCAGGAAAAGCACTGTCTCTCCCCTGACATTCACAAGCGGTATCGTCATTCTTAAGCGCGTGGAAGATTGGGCCGTTGGCCGGTAAAGGGCCGACCAACCACAATGCACCTCGAGTCTTGGCACGAGCATGGGACACACAAGTGGCCTTGACGTGCATACAACACACCCGAAGACAGACCTTAATCTTGCCGAACATGACCCGCGTACGCGTCCCCGAGAGTGCGCCCGCATTTGAGATGAGTCACTTGTGCCCGCACGATGCTATGTTCTTTCGACCGACAAGATGTTCATGGATCGACGATCCCCAGTCTTTTTCAATATCTTCTGCTTCGTCCTTGAATTTTCGGGGACAATCATTTTGTCCTCTATACGCGATACCGAATTGCCTGGATGTTGAAGGTATTGAAACCAACAATAATGTAAACACTATCACAGTTTGCCGGTACCGAACAGATCACACAGCAGAAATAATCCAGTTAAGACTACTTTGTAGCACTTTCGAATTTATCAGCGCAGTGAAGTAGCTTCCGATGAGTAGTCGACGTCATCGATGACAAAATACGTACCACCACATCACAATAACATTTTGATGACTTCAAGAAGCCTGTTTGGAAGTCATTATGTTTAATATCGTGGTTTGTTCACAGGACTTGCAGGCTAGCAGATAAGAAATTCGGCCTAGAAAAAGAGTTGGATTACCAGCCCGATCCCCATTCAGTCTATCTCTAGCTGACGCGTACAAACACGGACAAAATCAGCCGTGGGGTGTTCGTTTGACAGTGAGCATAATTGTGTTGTGTCCGCAAAAGACGCTTGGCCTGCGAGTTCGTTTATTGCGCAAACTTCCGTACAGGTCATGCCAAAAATCAAACCACAAACGCGTGCACTCGTTTGCACGGCAGACATGCACTCACATACACTGGGTGACAGTACGTTGTCATTCGCCTTGGTGAAAGTTCTCACACAGCACGTATATACTGTTCCGATAGTCTATTCTTGTTCGTCGCGTAGTATACTACTCACAACGAAACTGCCTGTTATACAACAATTGTCCTCTCGGTAAGTTCTGTAAGCAGTGACACACATTCTCTTACTTCCTCCACCACTATTCTATATATGGTTTATCCTCAGTAGTTTAACACCATGACTCTCAGTATAATTTGCGAAACCTTCAGGCGTTCTACAGATCCATGTTACCATTAACCCAACACAAAATGACAGTTCCAATGAACGGGCAGGTGAACAGACATTTGTCAGACCGTCATCCAGACCTCCAACATTCACTTAGAAGAAAAAGATAGCTTTCAGGTAGGACTAAAATTTTCCGGAGCAAAACTCCTTTAACTGAAAAACATTAAAAAAACTAAAGTAAAAACTAATCGTGATTATAGAGTTTGTCATCAATAGGGAAAATTCACTGGCACATGACTGGCTACCTGAAAGTGAACAAGAATGGCCTGCCGATTAGTCTTTTCGATTGAGTCACAAGGCTCAGATTGTATCAGAGTATAGAAACAATGGTCGAAGCACTTAGGTAATATAGATTGAACACCACACACAATTGCTCACAACTGTCGCATTTCCATAGACCTTCCCTACTGCTCATCAGCAATTAAAATTCCGATCGACATTATAATGATAACTGTTATTTCAAATTGAAGAGAAGTGCTGGTCGAGGGATCATCTGTTGGAGTTAACAGGAGAGTCGCCGTGTCTCCTCTCGAGGCCATCGGGCAACCTGATCATTATTCGCAACTGAGAATGGTTGGACGTTCAGATTTGATAATTCGGTCGTGCCTAATGTGAGGTGAATAGCGCAGTAGTCAACACGGTTGGCTCATGATTGGAATGGCCGACGTTCAAATCTCGATCGTGGCAATGATATGCACTACCGACGAGCTCTAATGAGAGCAAAACTCGAGTCTAGCGTTTGTTTTCGAAAGGGGTCCACTGGAAAGTCTGTGGGAATGTGGCAGCTGCGATCAGTTGTGGGTGATGCTCAATCTATGTGAAAAACCAAAATCCCCTACCATTTATCAGTAACTTAAGTAATCGAATAATGGTCTCATGACCTTCCAAGAAGCAGAAGTTATGGAGACAACCAGAAGCATTCGAGCTGACATTTACAGACTAAATGGCTACAACGTACACATGGAGAGAAAGCAACGTTCACTGATAACCTACTGGGGAAAGTATGGTTCGCTGGAAAGAATCTTATCCCACACCATTTGGACCAACCGTAACAGATTCGTCTGATTCTGTACCAACTGCGTGGAACTGCTCAGCTTGGCCGAATCTACTTCACAATCTGCGAACGAAAACGAATCTTTGGTCACACCAAGAGCATGGCGAGCGTGTTTCGGCGTTTTGCTTGGCTGTCCCGTCGGGCTATATCGATTGGTACCAAAAATAACCGTGCGGACAAAGTCGGAAAGAACTGAACATAGATAAGACTCGCCCACGAGTCGCAGATAAATCTCTGTCGCTTTTGTCGCGATACTGTTCCCTCGGAGAACCATGTTGGGATCGGCTAGATGGAAGCAGGATTGAAGGAATTCCATAGAACATGCTTGTAGGTCCATTTAAGTTGTTTAACTAGAATTTAGTGTGCTCCATTAAAAAAAATCCAAAGTGAAACAGAACAATAAGCAAGAACAGGCTAAACGGAAGAATACAAACAGTAATCCTGTTAGAATTATAAACAGTAAACTCGCTTTTGATTCTCAGCTTACAACTCATCAGATTCACGTGACGTTTGATAATCAACCAATGATTCTTATTTTGTCTTGCTTTAACACGATAGGCACAAGATGGGTGAAAGTCATCTACTCAATTCAATCCACATACTCTCACTGTAAAGGTAAGTCGAACAGAAGAGAACCAGAATTACAGGAGTGTTTCTCAACTGATGGTGATATCAGAGCAATCGAAAGTTTTAGTGTAAGGTAGAAGCACATTCGGTAAAAACCGCATGCAGTTCATTTATCATCAGCACAACCGTCTTGAGCCTGACCAGAAGATACTGTGACTCGGGCTCTCAATCACCTTAAGAGTGATGTGGAATATCTTAGAAAAGACGTTACCGAAAAGATTAAAAACTAATAAAAAAACCAGAGGAAAGAACCAGAAATGGTATGAATGCAGATGCGCCGTTGACTGCGGCACACACTGCTATTTCAGACAGCATTTCTAGCCAAAGATTTGAGTGATCACGAGAACCACAACTAAACAGGTGACACCTACACACGCTGAAAGAATGGAACAATCGGGACGTTCATATTTCGTGACCACTTTCAGACAACCGGTGAAACGAGCTATATAATGGCTGAGCACCCCATTAAAATTGCAACAGGATGCTGGCAGATATGTCTGACTATTTACACTGCTGGAAAGGAACACAGGTTTGCATGACACCCAGTCTTCACTTAAAGAGCACGGCTCCAAAATGATTTGATTTGTAGCAGGTAAATCGCGTGATTCCCTTACGGAAATGCTACTGTTATCGTATTCGTTACTAGTTCGTGTTAGTTTAGTTGACAGTATACAGGGGTGGTAAGTTATGTAGGGGAGATGATAGGCATGAACGTTTTGAGCTAATATCAACCTTTCGTAAGTGTTTTGACATCGGTTAGAGACAGACGGGTTCCTAAGACAAAATGAGTGGAAACAGTGGTTGTGCAAACGCGTTTTCCCATCCACCGATCAGGTCAGCGTGGGTTCACAGGTCAACACCCAGAGGAACAGAGCAAGGTCGATGGTCGACCTAGTCTGCTGTTTACTGCTACTGTCAGGTTGGACAATCGAAATTCATACGGCTTAATTAGACAGATGATTTTATTGGATTTGTTGTGGCTGAAAGAGACAAAATACATTAATTGCTGATGAAAGAGCGGGAAAGAAATGTCCATTCAAAAGTCAACGACTATCAAATTCGGTCTTCTAGACGCGTCTTGCCCGTTATGCTCAATTTATCTCAATAAATTTTCCAGTTTTAATTTCTGTATCCACCTCGTGCATTTTAAAATCGTGTCGAGATCCGATAATTAGCGTTTAGTCGCAACTGGTGGAAAGCTACACTCTCACGGTTGTGACGTAATGGGTTGAGGTCATCTTGGTGTTCCACTGTCAATTTTATTGAACCTATTCATTCAGAAGTTTCCTGTCCGTCGATGTCCTGGTTCAGTGTATTATACACGTGAACAAAAGAAACGGTCCAAGCTCTCTTCAAACTACACGAAAGAGACCGTCACAGTTGATACAAGTCCGAGTGGCGTTGCTAGGTCCTCGGACGGCTGCTCCTTGAACCAACTTTACATTGATGTGTATTGGATATGTGTTTAGAACTACCGACATTCGGTGTACAGAACTGAGAATGTAGACCTTCTATATCTACAAAAACGGCTTAAGGTTTGCTTTTCCAATCTGGGTTTGATGGTTTGTTTAGCGATGTTTGTAGTACAGTTTTTCGGGCTCTCACAGTTTGTGATCAATCGAATAGATACAGGCGAATTATAGGATGAGGACACATCTCATAATGGTTCGTCGGAACAAATTTTGTCGACATAGACTACGATGAGGCTTACGGGATAGCAGAGTTTAAACAAAGTGCATTATTTAGGCTACGATGAAGATATCAACCCGAAGATATGACCCGTCGGATTCTACGTGGCTTTCAAGGTTGGTACTAAGTTAAGCGACCGAAGATTATGGTTACCACCTGTTCAAATCGACGGCCACTTTCACTACGCTAACATGGGATGTGTTCGGACCTACCGAGCGGCAAAACAGCGTAATGTCGCACAGTTCACGTCACCACGGTTTTGATTGTGTAAGCTGAGTACACGACCTGCTAGACTTTGCCCATTGCTTGAGATATGGCGTCCACCTTTAGAGGGACGCTGTTGCCTGGCCCCCCAATCAATTGCACGTCATTCACCCCACATGTCTTACCCGGATTAGATACTACGGCAACCTTGAGTCAAACGAACGGTTTTTGGATAAATTATCGGGATCTCCAAAGAGGTGCACACATCGAAGTGTGATCAGGGAATCAGTCAGAAAACTGCGGTAACTGCGATTGCAAGCAGACGCGTGAGTACGTGCACGATGCTACTTCCACGAAAATGCACATTAAGAACTCCCTCTTTGGGGCTCCGCTGTCTGCCATGCACCGTCGTTGCGGTAGCTAACTCACACGTCAAACAAGGCTGATTGAGCTTATGCTGTGGAGACTTTAACCGTGTTTGTAAAATGCTGACACAAGTGTACTCAGACTATAGTTGTGTTCGAATATAAACAGTAATCCTAGAGATCACTACGAACTTTGAATTAAGCCTACCTTGATTCTGATGGTAATCTACCTGAGGTTAAGTGCGTTCAGAAGTTCAGTGGACGGTCACAGCTTCGTTTGAAGACGACCGATATAAGGCACGTTACACTCCTGACACTACTAGGTCGGCCTCGGGAGGTGCTGGTCTCTGAGCTGGGTTGCATAGTATCAGTGACCAGTGGTTATGATGCTGTGCCTAATCAAACAGGTTCCTAAAATGCTGTTGAAATGTGACGGTAATTAACACGTTTTTGATAAGCAGTATCTCTTTGCTGTTCTTAGCGTTTCCTAAAAATAACGTGTTCTAAATCAACTACAGATTTGATGGAACTCAGTAGCACGGTTTTAATACAATGCTACGTTTACCCATTAAAAAAAAACAAAAGGTAGTTTTTGATCTAATTTTTTTCCACTGTGTTCCGTAGACATGAACGATAAAGTTCCTTTTTAGACAGGACTGAGTATGACTGATCATACACACCAGACATGTCTAACATGTTAGTGTAGGTAACACTTGAACAGGTTGTCAGGTGTTTTTGGATAGTTTTGTTGATAGTGATTGTGACCACGCGGCAACACCTGTTTGGTGCCTCATTTTCAGCTGTACGATTATAAGTGTTTGCACGTATAAATACGGATGATTTGTAAACAGTCGTTGAATCCGATCATTCCAGACAGACAGTGAGCGTTTTTCGTTGTCTCACCGCTTTTTCGTTGCCAATTTAGATCTGTCTGATCAACTGTAATCCTGAAAGAGGTCAGTGCAAGTGCTAGCAATGTGACAGCTAAGAAAATAATGGAAAAGTGTATTGGGGATAGAAAAAAGCACCCGGTAACAAAATAGATGTTCGTAAGAGGAGAGAAAAGTGTGACCATTTTATCAACAATTCAGAAGAGCACTGTGGTAAAATAGTCTGAAAACAAAACATTGCTGTAACCCGGCATAGAAAGAATAAATGTGACGTTGGCGCAACAGACAATATGCTGGAGTCCTACAGTACCCGATAAGTTGTCGTAGGATAGACAGTTGCTATGGGGGTACCTGTATACTAAAACCATCAGTATACTAGTGAGCATACCGGAAAAGCTGCGAATGGAAAAATTCATAATCCAGATTAAAGACCATATCTGTCATAGTGACACAAGAGTGTGGTTTGGTCGCCTGAATATCTCATTGGGGAAAGCGAAACCTCAAAAACATACAGGACAGAAGTAGGAGATCCGAAGATATCGTCACAAAATCAGCGTAACCTGTTGCATGTGCGCGAGTGCAAATTACGTACTACCTATTGCCCACACTATGCATTCAGGTTGCGAATATTTGTGCCAAAGATGTTAATCTTTCTTAAGACAAAGCACATTACCTTCGTTTTCCCATTTTTAATCTTCTTAATATACCTATGATTCAAGTGTAAAATAATGCACCTACATCATACACATAGTACAGATTCCTTTCTGAGAGGCCAAGAACTGAGTAGACTACTGCTGACAGCGACCTCGACAAAACTGTTTTGTGCCGTAGCCTGTTTCTCGATAGTGCAACAGCAGCGAAGAAAGCCAACTCGGAAGATGAGGTACTCACCAAACTGTTTGGACAATTCCTCGCAGACTGTCTGTTTACTATGTTCACCTCACTAGTACACCCCTGCCATGAGCTGAATATCCCAACTTGTTGTCCATAAACATAAAGGGTGTTATTGTTATTGAGAAGGTACAACATAGGGCTACAATACGGGCTAGAGGATTGCGTTTTATACCTAACTTAGATAAGCTGCGCGAACTGGGGCAGTCCTCAATGTACTTCCGGTATGTCAGATATGATTTGGTTTTATTATCAAATCCGACGTTCCCCAAGGGAGGTATTTATATCTAATGAAAATAATCATTTCAAGAATAACTCGTCAAAATTAAAGCAACAAATGAGCCATTTGACTTGCTCACTCTGCAGAAACTACCGGAGTCTTTCGCAAAATTACCATCGTTACGTGAATTCAGGCATCGACTTGACGGACATATTAGGAACACCAAACAAAGTATTCGGATAACTCGATCTCTGTAGGCACTGCGGTAAAATGAAGATACTGTTGGCCTCTCACTGGTGATTCCAGACAATTGTTATTTGTTGATGCTGCAATCCACGACCAGTTATTTTTACCTTGACGTGGTGATCAGGTTTGTGCACTGTATCGGTCCAGAGAGCTGGGCTGACTAGGAGTTTGGTCCTTCCAAGCGCAACCTTGACAGACAGGCCAAAGAGGGGCAGTCAGACCGACAGGATTGAACTTCGTACTACTAACCATGTAGGGTACCTAAGTAGTGAGGGACCGTCCTGTGAGCAGATGGCAGAACTATTTTTATGACTGCGGTGCTGCCGTCTTCCGTGTCAGGAAGAAGGGGGTTACGAAAAGGTACTCTCAAACAAAGAGCTCTCTGGTCGCCCAACGGTTGATCGTGACTATCGGCGTGTTGTCCAATACGGTCGAAAAATATCTGATATCACCCAGGTAGCTTCGAATATATCCACCGCGCACAGCAGTGCTTAGAATCAGACATCAGTGTCTTATTCACTGCGCTTTCAGACTAGGCAAGCCCCTCACTACTGAGTCGGACTCTTGAGTCACTAACTTCTGCTAAGGTCCCCGAAGAAAAAACTGTATTGTGTTGTCAGACTTTTGAGTCAGAAGCCTCCTCCCACGACATAAGCTACCGAAAACATCAGATGTTATCGTTTACCTGACATGAACATTGCTCACCCATCACCACTTCCTCCTGCTATTTTACCATCCTCCCAAGTCTTCAGTCTTTCACGTGCTTTCGGGTGTTAATCGTCTTCGAGGCCAAGACAAGTGGTAAACATTGGCGCCTTCATTGTCCACACTCCCTGACAAGTCGGTCAGTAAACTGTTCTGCAAAGTACTCTCTCAACTTTGGAGCCTGATACGCGCTGCATGTCGGGGACACGAGTCGGCGATCTTATCATCGTTATCTACTGGAGCTCACCCCTAGATAACTGTCGCTTCAAGCACTCCTATTTTAGAGTCTGTGGTGACGCCGAAGCTGAATCTCGTGGCCAAATTGGGGGTGGGAATCGTACCCAGTTCCAGTACAGAGCCATGTTTGCCCGACTGGATCCCAGTAAACAGTCGCTTGTGCACTGCCAGAGTCAATACATTGGTTAAAGTCTGCCAACGTAAATCACAAAAGCGTTGTATATTCATTATACCAGCGTAAGCTCCAACGAGAGATGCATTTTACGACGTCCTCTTTGACCTTACAAAGTAGATTAAACACGTTGACTTCAGCATACTGGCGGAGGATCTCGCTCTCTAGCCGGGTCGTCGTTCTCCCAAGGAGAAGGACTGGGAAGTATGTTTAGTGCCGGAACACAACGCAATGACGAGGGCAAAAGACTGTTGCAGCTGTGCGCATCTCACAGTCTCCATATTTCGACCACAGTGTTTCTACACGGAAAGAGACATGGTGTTACTTGGAGAGCCCCTGTACTGCTCATCCGTGGACACAACTCGATCACACAGCAGTCAGCCGCAGGTGACGCCAATCTGTTAACTGTCGTTAATTTTGAAGTAACCATCTGAACTCCTAACATGCTACCGTGCGTGCCCTGTTTTTTACTCACTTGCCCAGAGGTCGCACATCGGTAAATGTAAGATACTTAGCTGGAATTCACGCGAGGAGAGTGTGAAGAACGGTAACTGGGAAGCATTGTTGAACAAATTGTCAAGTTCCAGTCAATTGGAAGAACCTAACGAACATTGAGAACAAGTCGCAGTGGCTACAGAATTTTTGTGTGAGGAAGTGTGCTCCGGAGGGGCTGTTCAATTGCGAAAGAACCGGGTCCCTGTTACGTCGATAAAACTCATGAACAAGTGTCGTTCGATTAAGCCAGGTTCTGAATAGGACGACGACCGCCTGAGAACGCAGACGCAAGCTGACCAGAAGCTTGTACAAAGACCATGAACTGCATTTTATCGAACAACCGAAAGAGATGGAACGAGCCTTTTTATCCGAATGTCACAAAAAGCTATTCTCCATGATTCGTCGCTGTAATGACCGTCCACTCTATGCGAGAAATTATGCGAAAAACAGGTTCTGCTTGCCACTAATACGTCGCGTCGACTTGATACATGGGTTGAACATTCTGATAAACAGTCCACCTGGCCTCAACTAGACCACCCAAGTGACAGGAACCAAATGCTCAGTCATCAAGTTCAGGAGGACCCTGCGTCGGAAGCACAAGTGACCCTGGAACTGAAGTCACTGAAGTATGATAAGGCTTTCGTTATGGATCTTCTCTCTACTTCTCCTTTTGAGGATGGTGGAGGCACATTAATATCAGAACTGATGAGACTGCCTCCAGACGACTTGCGGAAATGGAAGGGGTACCTAATGATCGGTGTTTACCAACAGTAATTCCCAGCTTCAACAAGAGCACTCGAATTCTATGTGATAAACGAAGAGAGAGCAGTCAAATATATGTCGCATTCAATTTACTCACCGGCATCATATTACGTCAGCTCGAAGAGCATATAGAAAGTGAGGCACGCGAAAAACAAACAGGATTCCCATCCGGTCAAAGGAGCGTCCATCACATTTTAATGCGTGACAGATCTTGAAGCATCGACACTCTCACAGGCAGCCGATGACCAGAGTCAGTTTAGACACAAGGTTTGCGCTCGATTCCGATGCCCGTCACGTACCCTGAAACCGACTTCCCCGTGACGGAGTACCAAGGAAGTAAGGTAATCTGCTGAGATCACCACATGTCCAATCTGCAATCAGGGTGACAGTTCACGGACAACTGTCCCGAACGTTAATCACTTCTAGGCGGTGTTCGTCAACGATATCCGATCTCATCTCTGCTGTTCAATTTTGTCATGGTTGACATTCTGCAACGTGTGCCGGAACTTGAATGCAGTCGGCCCAGTAATGGTCTTCTTCCTTCAGATAGGTTGTCCAATCTAGACAGTGCACATGACTGTCTCTGCCCGTACCTCTCCACCGAAGACATGCAGACCATGCTGGATAAGGTGAGTGGTCGGGGTGGTTTGCACGGAATGCGCTTCACACCTTCATAATGTGAAGTGCTTCTTCAAGACTGTAGCACTCGCACTCACACCTTCCAGAGTGCAGGCAATCCACTTCGGACTGTGGACAGTTTCACATGCTTGGCTAGCACTATCTCGTCAGCCCATAGTATTGCTGATGATATATCAGCGAGGATAGCAAAGGCGTGTGTTGCGTTTGCCAACCTGCACCGTCTGTGGCATCGAAGAGACGTTCGGTTGTCGCTAAATGGAAAGGTATATACGCTCTGTTTTGCTTCATGGTTCCGAAACGTGGGCCGGTCGCAACGAAGATGTCAACAGACTTGCTGCGCTTGACCGTCGGTGTCTGCGCCAATCAGATCATATTCAGTGTACTGATCACGTGAGCAACACGGCCGTTCGCCGTTGCGTATCCCGGACCGTTCGGGATGCGTGATCAATTGGTCAACCGATCACGTTGCACAGGCTGCGATGTCTGGGTCACCTACTCCGCATGACAGCTAGACGTTTGGCCGCACCGGGTATTGTATGCTGAGACCACCATCAGTTAGGTAGAATCGAGTGTTGATCAAGCGACAACGTAACGTGGGCATGTGACGTAAATACCTCGATTGTCCCACTGAGCGAAGTGAGTAGGTGTCACCTTTCTCCATGAGGTCCTTGTGATCACTCGGATCACCGATTAGAAACGCTATCTGAGATGGCGGTTTGCCACAGTCGATCGTTTCCCTGCCTTCACATCATTTCCGGTTATTCCGCCTAGTCGTTTTCTATTAGTTTTCACTGGTCTTAGTAGCATTTTCATTCAGGATATTGCACGTCACTGTAGAGGTGTGCGGGGACCCGCAATATAGCGTCTTCTGATCAGGCCCTCGGCTAACATGATAATGATGATGCAGTGCAACTGTTTCACGTCTGTTAGACGGTGATTGGGTTTAAGTTCCGCTGATTATCCCCTACTTTTCTGTTTCCATTGTCTCTACTGTTGATTTTCCGTAGCTGAAACCATCTTTCAAATGTTTTTTTCTTCCGAAACTTTCTCTAATAGGCCGATTTCTTGTGAATCCTATGAATTAGGGTGGAATTGCTGCACAAACGTAAAAACATAATTTGCTGCCATTTTTCACGCACGCACTTTACTTGCAGTTAAGTGCTCACTGTATTACGCAGACTAATCAAAGTAGTCCCGTTTAAATAAATAACGTATCAAACTCATTAAACAATACTGATGTGAACATAATCATGCATTGTGTTCGATACCGACGTGTCTATTTGGGAGATTCACCGTCATTACGCATTTCCCGTTAGTTGTAGGTAACCTCTTTACTTCTGAAAGCTTTTACATGAAATGTAGCAGAGCTGTCTATAACATCTCCAGTAGGTAACGCAAATGTTACAATGTTCCCTAGAGAACAATATACAGCAGCAAACGGTAGTTAACAATGCATTTTCGATTGCGCCAGAGGTAAACATATATTGGTGGTTCCAATGTCAACGTGAACATGAACATATGTGGAAAGCATGGCGGGAAATTTGCCTTCACCTATACCCTATCAGCCTCATTTAATAGGCCTATTGCTAGCCAACGAGAACAAAGTCGCAATTCAGAATTTTCTGAGGGTTCAGATTGATCCAGATACCTGTTGGAATGGTCACCCTAAAAAGATGGAGGTGGCCGTGAATTCCGGCAACTAACGGATGCTGTTGGACTCGTCCGAGTCAAGCCTAGGGACCCAGAAGTAAGGGAACCTGCAAGACGTAACCCTGGTCGCAAAAGTAATAGATTTTGTAGCACTCGGCAGCAGTTGCTGTTGAACTTCTTCCTCGGGTGCTCAACAAACAGAGGAGCGAGCACGGATAATGTTTAGTCCACCTCCTAAAAGATCTTCTGTTAGTGTCTAACTTCACGGCAAACTTACTTTCCGATAATCCACCTGTTCATATTCCGCTAGACCGTCAAACCAGCTCGTAACGCAAGCGTAACCGCTCGGCTACCGACACTGCATAAATTGGTAAACACCGTGTGTACACGTATGGCTCATTTCCGGCTTGGAGCGGTGGCTACTTTAATCGCTAGAATACTGAGTCTAAAAAATCAGTGACAAGAAGTTAAGAGAAAGAGAGGAGGTGATCTATGGGAGCGTTCACTGGTTCAAGGTGTAGAGAGTGATAAAGGTACATAGACATCTGCATTCCGGCTAACTTTGAATAGAATGCTCACGTGAACTGGCAACAATCGTATGTGGCGATGAGAACTTTCAGTCGAGTCATATATAGTGTGCTTCGATATTCCGAAATATGCACATACATTTTTCGTTTGAGGTCGTCGTTCGTACAAAAACGTAAGACGCCAAAGACAAACAAATGAATCTATCTGAGGGACAGCGGCCAAATGAGCCAGAGTTGTGTTAGCAGCTCGTTTACAGAAAAACCTGACAAATACAACGGACTGAAAATTGATTTGAAGTAAACAATCAACCACCTGTCGTATGATGTGTTGAACAGTTCCGTTTCAAAAACAATGCAGCTGAAGAGTACTGCGTATCGTAAGACAAAAGCACGCGCATCTGCTAGTCATGCTAGTGGTGTTATGAGATAAGAGCGAGAAAATCAGTGGGAAACAGAGGAGATTACTTGAGCAACCGAGACAGGCACAGACGTACAGATAATGCAACGTCAACACCTTAGGGATTCCTCCAGCGATCAGTGAAACGATTGTGCCGATTGAATTTTTTGAAAATACACATCTCAACATTAATCACCGGATGACACGATGAGCAACCATATTAATGTGCTGACTGGGCACGGCTTGTGTAAGCTCAATCCTATTGCAGCAGCTTCTCGGCTAAAAATTTTTACTACTGGTTTGACAGTACATACTATTGCCACTGGGCTATCTAAAGCTCGACCACCGATGCCAAAAGCTACAGTTAGATATTTGAAATAGACTTGCCCTAACTACTTCTTTGCCAAACTCCTGATTATGTGGTATCAATTGGCAACTGAACAAACACGAGAAATCATCTGCATTCATATCTACCAGTGGAATTTATCGAGACACAAATGAGCTAAGGATAGTCAGTTTGCATTCGATCTGGCAATAATTGGGTTTTGCCAAACAGTAAAGTTTCACAATGCAACCAAAACTTCCTCATGACGATTTACCTTGTTTGTACACTTCGTGCAGTATGAGAACAGCCAGAAAATCAGTGGCCTGTCCAAGCGCTTGATGCAATGCGACCATAGAGCCAGCCAACTCGGCCTTGGCTTTTACTCCAAGCCATGGATCTAGGCCGGATGAAAGAAGCAAGGCTGAATCGGGTTGTTCGATATCCGGGATCAATGGCCTGTGTAACTGGGAGGGAACTTGGAATCGAGCCAAGTAATGTTGCAATCGTGTGTAGCTGTTCAATGGGAGTACAGTCACGCTGCGATAACGGGTCTTGATTCGCAGTTGCACGGTTGTTGCTTGTCCACCGTTTTGAGCACAGTTTTGTTGATTCTTTCCACTACGAGTTTTGCTGCTGCCGACAGTAGTGAAAGATTCAATAGTGTCCGACCGTTTCGAGCGACGAACCGACAGGGGAAAAATTACAGGGTGCCAGCTTTCGAGTTCCGAGGTCGAGCTTAAATTCGATTTCGGAATAACCACGGTGGCTGTACAGAAATGAAAATGGAGGAAGACGACTCACTAAAGCGTTTAAAGACGAATTTGCCCATAACAGTCAGAATAACGGGACAAGGAGTGCCAGTTTGACATAGATTAACTCACATTAAGCATTTGAGGTGTTCCAATCTGCATGTGACAGGCAGTGCAAAGTGTTTGAGTTCAGTTAAATCCAAACTTCAGTCCAAACCACGTTCAATGGTCGACACAAGTTACCCACAGATACTACCAGAAATTCGTGTTATGGCTACCACAATGCATTTCATTTATCGAGTTTGCCAGGACAGAAAGAAGGCTCACTGTAATATAAAAACGTCCTTTCAACTCTGTTCAGCTGCTAACTTGAAGCCAGCACAAGCTGAGGAAACTGCGACGGAAAAGTCAGATGGACGGAATTCAAAACCGTCTTCTTCTCCTTTCAACTATGCTGATATGATCAATCACGCAGCAACTCAAATGACTGAGATATATGGCTAACCAACAAGTCAGGGTGGTGTATATTGGAACTGTCACCTACCTGGAGGGAGCATAACGGATGTGCTTAAATAAAACTCGCGTGTTAAGGACAGAATCCCAGTGTGTCCTCCGATTGAATCATTTGCTACCGAAAGATGTGAAACCGCTGATTCAATAGGCCACTGCACATACGGATATGCATAACAAGTGGAAGAGAATAACAATACAAATCTTGCTTGATTTACAAATCTTGAAACCTCAACCGCACGGTTGGTTATGGTCAGCTGATTGGACGAGGTCAAGTTGTTTTAGATTGTGTCCACCCTCTATGGACTCGGTATGTCCTGGCAAAGCAGCACCGGCGGTCTTGTGGCTAGGGCTCAGAAATGATTGTAGCTGAGCTCTTGCTGGTGATATTCAAATCATACCTAACGTGGAGTTATTAGCGTTGTGATCACCACAGTTGTTCTATGAAAGTGTGACAGGATTTTAAATTCCGGCCGTGGCAAATACATGCACTACTGATAAACCCTATTGAAAGCGAAACTTGGGTGGAGTATTCCTATATGAAAATAGTTGGATGAAACTTCTATAGGACTATGAACGTTGTGAGCGATTGCCGGTGATGTTTAATTTGCACTAACCAAAATCTCTTACCACCCAACAGTTGTCGGCAATAGTCTGAACGAGCGCATCGCTACTCATACTGTTGTTGATTGCGATCTATTGGACAGATTGTTACTACCGGCTGATAAATCAGTGAATGAACATGTTATTCAATTCAACTCTTTTCTCACAAACATCCCCACGAATCCCTTTTAGTCTTAGTAGCGGGAAACCTCAACAAATTCTGTTGAACGATCTTTCCAGTTCCGAAGTGGTTTGACTGGCAAAACTAGGACGGATGATCGCCCATTCCTAGAACAAATATTAATCTGTTTATTTTGAGTGCTGTTTACTTTTGTGGCTAAAATTAGGCATTTCATCCTAAGAGGTAGTTCTGTGGAGTCCGTCAATATTAACTTTGCACGTAGAATGTGTATTACTATGACGTTTCTTCGGAACTCATTTAGTCCTGCCGCCATAATGTGCATGAAGTGGAACTTCATTCGCAAAACATTGGACTTGTGCATACCGGCATTGTTCATCAAATCCGCGCAGATTTATTCAGCCATATTCCTATGTTCTTAGAGTGTTTGAATCGCTGATCGATCTTCCGGTTTAGTGAAGAGTTGACGCGATAACGGGAACTGCTTTTATACAGTCTTACGGTAATGTATGACCAAAATAAGCTTAAATTTGACTTCAGTCAATACGTACACACTGAACGCTGATGATCTACACGCGAACTCGGATTCGGAACCCTCAATACGGATTCAGAAAAAGATGCCCGATTTTATGCCATCGTTTCTCATTTTGCTGGAGAACTTTACGTCATTGTAACCAATTCATTACGCTGAGACAAATAGTGTGCATGCAGCTAGCAAGGTTGCTTCGCCTAATGCAAAAAAAAACTGAGGTTGCATGTCTAGAGTTTTAGAACGCACATGTTGGAAACGACATCTTGATGTATACGATATGAAATTTGGAACTCTCGGTGCAGCGTTCAAACGCTCTCGACCGTCTGCACTGATCCACGAGATCCACTGAACCTAAGAAGCATGGCAAAATTAACTCATCAGCACCAACTTTTGTTCATGAGATAGGGATTTGACACATACGGTAGTGTAATCGAACCAAGCAAGCGAGTAAGTCGGGGGATGGATGTTCATACAAACAATTCCGGTACCGCGTACACACTATAAGTAGATCACTGCTGAACAAGTACAGCAGTGTTGGAATAGCGAAAGATTAGCTTAACGTGGATCAAACTCCTGAAGCAATATTCACTGGTTTGCCATCTAGCAAAACGACACGAGTATTACACAAAATGTCAACAACAAAAATCTGAGTGTGTGTGATGTTTTTCAACAGACCATTATCCGTGAATGAACGTGCATTGTCCACGATCGATCGGGATTGTATTAACGTCTTTTTAAGCCAACATTGTACACAATGATTGT
This sequence comes from Paragonimus westermani, assembly GCA_008508345.1. Classification (NCBI taxonomy): domain Eukaryota; kingdom Metazoa; phylum Platyhelminthes; class Trematoda; order Plagiorchiida; family Troglotrematidae; genus Paragonimus; species Paragonimus westermani. Next base: position 144,491 of record QNGE01000968.1, on the reverse strand, counting down.
GGAAAGGTAAATTGTCTGTACCAACTGCCATTCTTGACTTGAGTTTGTCAAACGTGTGAATACAAACCCGACTAGGGTATCACAGCATGTGTGCAGTTACGTTTGACTGAGAACTTGCGACCAAGTGTAAATAAGCTAGTGAACTAAGCGATTTGTAGAGAGTATACAACAGTAGAACCGTGATGGATTAAACCTCCAGAAATGAACTACCTACGTAGTCAACACAATAGTTCGTAGTTTCTCAGGTTATTCCGAAAAAGTTTCGCGTAAAATCATCAAAGTTCTATAGAAAAACCATTCTGTAAGCCAGCCACCAGCTTTAACACTACAGCAAGGGAACATCCATGCAACAGATTACTTCGCATGCGCGGCCTGTGTGTTGCTAACCCGCTCAAGCCCAAAGTCAACATCACCCCACCACCATCATCACAGCCAAGGGCTTGATCAGAAGGCACTAGGGCGCGAGGTGCCGCACACCGCTGCAGTGACGTGCAATATCCTAAATGAAAATGCTGCTAAGACCAGTGAAAACTAATAGAAAACGACCAGGCGGAATAACCGGAAATGATGTGAAAGCAGGGAAACGATCGACTGTGGCAAACCGCCATCTCAGATAGCGTTTCTAATCGGTGATCCGAGTGATCACAAGGACCTCATGGAGAAAGGTGACACCTACTCACTTCGCTCAGTGGGACAATCGAGGTATTTACGTCACATGCCCACGTTACGTTGTCGCTTGATCAACACTCGATTCTACCCAACTGATGGTGGTCTCAGCATACAATACCCGGTGCGGCCAAACGCCTAGCTGTCATGCGGAGTAGGTGACCCAGACATCGCAGCCTGTGCAACGTGATCGGTTGGCCAATTGATCATGCATCCCGAACGCTCCGGGATACGCAACGGCAAACAGCCGTGTTGCTCACGTGATCAGTACACTGAATATGGTCTGATTGGCGCAGACACCGACGGTCAAACGCAGCAAGTCTGTCGACATCTTCATTGCGACCAGCCCACCTTTCGGAACCAAGAAGCAAAACAGAGCGTATATACCTTTCCATTTAGCGACAACCGAACGTCTCTTCGATGCCACAGACGGTGCAGGTTGGCAAACGCAACACACGCCTTTGCTATCCTCGCTGATATCTCATCAGCAATACTACGGACTGACGAGATAGTGCTAGCCAAGCATGTGAAACTGTCCACAGTCCGAAGTGGATTGCCTGCACTCTGGAAGTTGGGAGTGCGAGTGCTACAGTCTTGAAGAAGCACTTCACACTATGAAGGTGTGAAGCGCATTCCGTGCAAACCACCCCGACCACTCACCTTATCCAGCATGGTGTGCATGTCTTCGGTGGAGAGGCACGGGCAGAGACAGTCATGCGCACAGTCTAGATTGGACAACCTATCTGAAGGAAGAAGACCATTACTGGGCCCACTGCATTCAAGTTCCGGCACACGTTGCAGAATGTCAACCATGACAAAATTGAACAGCAGAGATGAGATCGGATATCGTTGACGAACACCACCTAGAAGTGATTAACGTTCGGGACAGTTGTCCGTGAACTGTCACTCTGATTGCAGATTGGACATGTGGTGATCTCAGCAGATTACCTTATTTCCCTGGTACTCCGTCACGAGGAAGTCAGTTTCAGGGTACGTGACGGGCATCGGAATCGAGCGCAAACCTTGTGTCTAAACTGACTCTGGTCATCGGCTGCCTGTGAGAGTGTCGATGCTTCAAGATCTGTCACGCATTAAAATGTGATGGACGCTCCTTTGACCGGATGGGAATCCTGTTTGTTCCTCGGTCGCCTGACTTTTTGTAGACTCATTTACACTCAAGGTCGTTTGTCTTCTGTTTGAAAATGTTGATACTCAGGACATGGTCATCTGCTAGACGGACTAACCGACAAATGAGAAGCTAGAGATTTTATTTCATTCGGTGATGATGTCTGAGGTCTAAAATCTAGGTTCGATCAGCAAAATGAGTGGGTTTCCAGTATTCACATCGCAAGATGTCTGCGACCGTGTGTCCAACCGCAGTGCATTCCGTCGTTCCATTGACCGCTGTGATCGATATTCCTCACGGGTGCACCTTAAAGAGGTTGATGACAACTCAGAATACCGGTTCTCACAATAATAAAAGCTACAAACTTATTGCCGGAAAGTCCACAGAACTAACTCGCATTACAGAACAGGGTGAATTATTCAGGAGACATACTGTCGAATATGGCCTTCGCTGAGTGCTGGTATGTTACCACTTAGCAGTTGTCATACAAACGCTAGTTAAGCATTATGACATCCTGAAGCTTTTACAACCTGACAAAGCGACAGTTGTCAAAACGATTCAACTCCTGTTTGCTGATTTTCTTTCAAGTTTTCATCGATCGGTATTACTACGTAAATTAGCAGAAAGTGGACATCGCACGTATGAGTACCGGTTTAATCATATCTGGTCACGATGGCCAACGCGAGCGGTAACGGCTCACATCTTCGCTTTCAACCTTTGGTGACAGATGTTCAGTTCCATGTCATTAGACACGGATTCCAGTCAACCCCTCTATGCCTGATTTGCTGCGCATTACAATGCATAAGTGTCAAAAGTGCCAGCGACAAGGAAAACTGCCAGACAGTTTATACTATCATTCGCATATTTTTTTCACTGAGACATTATGAGGTGCTGACATCATGGTGTGTCGCGCCAAAACCCTAAAACCAATTCAATGAACGACGCCTCCACAAGTGACTCTTAGTCGTCTTGGCGCTAATTAATGGTGAAGCTACTGAACGGTTGCTACTGGTAACGCGACGGAGAAATGGGATGTGACGACTCAAAGTGTGAACATAATAGTTATCAATGATCGTAGCGTGAAGTTATGTTACATGTTCAGACAGATAAATGTAACATCGATCCGGATGCCACACCGTATGTAACACTCATTGAACAAGCACACTTACCGACCAACGACGATTCCACGGAACGTTTATGCTGCTTCAGTTTGCCACGCCTGACGGCAGCTTTCCGACTCACGGGTCCTGTGAAAGATTTTTGCCCCCCAGAACTAGTTTTCGAATGTGATTGATATAGATTCGGCTCAGTTTGATCGGGTAGGGTTTTCGTGATGCCATCCCCGACCGACCACATAGGTTGGTCATCGTAGTTATCGCCATCGCCGTCATTTGCCTGCGATCCGTCAGAGCCACGGGCACACGCCATAATCATGGTCCTCCGAGTTGACACTGGACTGCCAGGGGATTGACGGTGAGTAGTCGGAACGTGCGGAGAGGACAAGGCTCGATGTCGATTATGGCTGCTGGCGGGAGAACCCCCTGATCCGGATCGATCCGAATCAAGCCAAAGCTCCACAGAGAGGGTGTCAAAGTCGGGCAAACCACTGCATGGGAGAGTCAAAATTTACAAACCTGGGTATCATTGTTCTAAGCCAGCGGTGGGTCATCTACGGCTTGTAAACCGAATCCGCCCGCGGTTATAGTCAAAACTGGCTTCTACGTTAGACAGTGTTTATGTGTGTAACCCTTCCGAAAACGAAACAGATTGAGAGCAGGTTACAAATCCGGTGAATTCAGATGCAACTCCGCATCTGGAAATATCCAACTTATTCCACAATTTTGAAAAAGTTCCACGTGATAAATCACTTCAAGTATCATGCTGATATGTCTCAATTATGACCCCATAACTTGAATGCCATTCTATAGAAACAAAAACATTATGATTGCTCAATTGTTGCGATTACACTAACATCACTCACTAACTATAAGTAAAGGTGGACCGCCGTTTCATTACTAGGGTGGTATCTGGCCCCCTTTAAAAAGAAAGTCGTTGCTTCTTGTCCTATAGTGAAAAGATGACGGTATCACAGAGTTATTCGTGGAATCACTTCCATCAAACAGACTTACGTCATGCATACGGAAATTTTTTTCGGAATCGCACCGATAGAACAGAAAACGAGTTTGACAAAGACTATATGGATAGATACACCGCATAGATGTTTCAAATTACAGTGGAAGTTGTGTCGATACAAAATTCGGTAATTGGATAACCTCAACTAGAAACTGAAATGAAGCACATGTATGGGAGGTGGATTGTCGATCATCGAAGTACTCGATAACAGCTACACGCATTCCTAAACAGCGTAGGTTTGAATACGATCAACGATAACAGACCTGTGTCGTACTCGTGGTGACAGTCATTTAAAGTGTTCACACATACAGAATCGCTCATGGGAGAAACAACTCTCCTGGGAATTCATTTACACCTGGTCTCGTGGAACCTTTGTAAGAATTTAGAACTGCAGAAAGATCATCCTGTCCGATATGCCCACAGACCATAGTCCTGGCCTTGATTTTGACGGAATCCCGTTTGGACAGACCATGGTGTTTAGTAACATCAGCTTAATCTTGGAAATCGGACGCCAAATCACTGCAAGGCAACCAGTTTGATCAGGCCATCCCATGTCAGAGTGGTCATAGTTTAATCTGTTTTATGACGACTAATGTGCCTTCCATTATGAGATTATATTTCAATCCGCACGTCATCGCTTGACCTCCATCCTGTTAAAGTACGCGTCGCACTTTAGTCCTATTTTGTTTATGCAACATAATCGACAATGCTCATCTGACAGCTCATCAGTAACCTTAACATGATACCCAGATTAAACCAGTCGTACATAGCTCTGGTTGCATCCACTTTAATTCATTTGGTATGTTATTACGAACGTGGAACCGAAACACTTACATTAGTCAGGTACGCTATCAAACATTACGGGCATGCAACGTGCTCAAGTTGGCATAGAGAATTCACTTAATGTGAGCAAGACGCTGAAGAAGACAATTTCACATCTCAAACACCGCATCTCAATTTACAAAAGGAGCGCGCCGGACCAATCGTTTTAGCGTAAAAAAGGTCACGAGTATAAAATACCTCGGAGAGATGGGACAAAATTCACATAATTCGAAACAGAGATGGTGTGGCTGGCAGAAGGCTTGCCAGTCAGCAATAGTACACCTTCTGTCACCAAAACGAACGATAGTGTGGATGATTCCCCAAAGCACTTGCACCATCTGATTCGGATGCTCCTACGAATCAACTCCATATTTTGGCGGAGGCAGTGAATTGCTCGCAGGATCAGCATTTATTTGCTATTGACAACAGCACAAACCTCTTAAAAACGATGGATATAACGGCATTATAATCACATAGTGTTGATAGAGTGGCGTAAACCGTACAGTTAACCACACCAGACTTTTGAAAATAACAAAACATGTTTTCTGTTAGCCCGTTACACACCGTTGACTTGTTAGGTGAGTTACCACTCGCCAGAGAAACCACTTTCGGTAAGCCCAGTCTGTTATCTCTCTAGGAGTGATTACTTTGGTTGGTAGAGCTGTACAAAATCAGGAGTTCCATACCCTGAGCCTAAATTGTGTTGGTCACATGGCTAGCGTTTTCCACCCAATCCACACTTTCAAGGTGTATCCACATGACTGAAACCTATGAATGGAAAGCAACGAGGTTATAGACGGGTTAGACTTGTTCGTTCCGTAAATACTTATGTCAACGATATCATTGTCTAGAATGATGACTTCACCACATAGACACATTACTAGGAATACACTGATAACAAAACACAGACAGTATTAGAAACTCACGCACCATCATCATGTGTCAGTCTGAGATGGTTAAAAGATTATCGCTTCTATCAGTTCAAGGGGAGAAACATGCAGCTGAACTCTGCTATCATCAGTACTAATACGAAGACAGTGTGAACAGAAGTTTCTCTGCCCATGCTGTGCAGATTTGGAAAACGTACAAAAGAGAATGCGTATACTATGAAGTTTGTTTATCTTGCCCAATACTGAAAGGATGATATCCATTTAAAATCAAGGGCAAGGACGGTTTCTGACAGCCTTCGAGCGATAAGTAGAGAGCGATGACACAATTATCCAAGTAGGAGAACGAAGTTCTCAATCAGGATCGACAAGTCAACAGTAAGGGTGTGAACAGATGCCAAGCCTCGTTGCTGTTTTATTGACGATTGTGCACATGGTAATGTGTTTCGAACGGGAATATCACGTCTTAAATCACGTTCTTAAATCGTGGGTGCAAATACCGTCTTAAAAAGCCACGTGCTGTACTGGACGTGCCACAATCAACAAGGATTATGGCAAGATGTCTTATAACCCCTCCTCCAACAAGAAAGGTGGTGATTACGTGTTAGCGGATTTACGCAAATTTTATATGCAGATGGAGTGGTCACTTCCTGTAGTCCACTTCCTGTAGTTTGACGCATTACAACTGGCCATCAGTGTGAAGACAAGCTGAGATTACTCGAAAAGACTCGAGCAGACGATAAACTTAAGGTAAGTGTGTCGGAAATAATTCTGTTCCCAAAACTACCAGATGACGTCTAGTAAGAATAATATGCCCGTGAGCCCATAGGCTCTGTTGAGCTGTAACGGATAGAACGATTACCTGTTTTCCCGTTCCGTTAAAACTTAGTTAACTGCTAAAAATAAAACATCTATGTCCCCGAATGAAATTAGAGCATGCACGTAAAATTATTTAAGATGTACTTTGCTGAGACATTTTGATCGATCCCATCGGTCACGATACACGCACTATCAATTAGCATAAATCAATTTAAATAAGCGTAAAATAAGAATGAGTCATCTGTTGCAACGGGAATAACACAGAGAACCAGCCACGTTTAAATAGGCCATCGTGAATTAAAAAACGAACAAATTCAAATTTTAAACTGGTCGGGTAAGGAATTAACGACGTAGACAATATCGATCTTACAGCAAAGCACGCGGAAATAAATGGAAGCTAATAGGCAGCCTAAGATTAGGCTTAAAACAAGATAGGGAAATAAGCTTATGTATACAGCGCGACCAAAACATCCAACTAATAATAACGACCACTTAACGAATAATATAGACTTGTGACTGCAAACTCTTAACACAATGGTAGTGATAGGTTAGCTACCGTTTGCCTCTGTACACAAAGAGGGTTTGTAACGGTGTATCGTCAGAGCCCCAGCAAAAGGTAAAGTATGCTTACTTGTTGGACGAAACAACACAGGAAAAGACTTTTCCACATGAATCATGTGTACCGTTTCTTCCAAATGGTGTGTTGTGTGCAGCGCCGGTTTTGTTGTTTGCCAGCCGTTTGAGAGTGTACTCCGGGACACTTGTCCCAAGCGTTCTTGCCTTTGGGCTGTGGCGATACACCGTTACAAACCCTCTTTGTGTACAGAGGCAAACGGTAGCTAACCTATCACTACCATTGTGTTAAGAGTTTGCAGTCACAAGTCTATATTATTCGTTAAGTGGTCGTTATTATTAGTTGGATGTTTTGGTCGCGCTGTATACATAAGCTTATTTCCCTATCTTGTTTTAAGCCTAATCTTAGGCTGCCTATTAGCTTCCATTTATTTCCGCGTGCTTTGCTGTAAGATCGATATTGTCTACGTCGTTAATTCCTTACCCGACCAGTTTAAAATTTGAATTTGTTCGTTTTTTAATTCACGATGGCCTATTTAAACGTGGCTGGTTCTCTGTGTTATTCCCGTTGCAACAGATGACTCATTCTTATTTTACGCTTATTTAAATTGAGTTATGCTAATTGATAGTGCGTGTATCGTGACCGAAGGGATCGATGGAATGTCTCTGCAATGTGCACCTTACGTAATTTATTTGCGTATCTGCTGACCACACAAAAACTAACATGAAGCTATACGAGCGTGATTACGAGGTCGTTTCACGAGTTTATAGTGCTTGGCGTGCACTTTTCATCGAAAACTTCACCGCCAGTAACGCTTCGACAGACACTTGTTGCGGTATCCCTAAAGGCACAATCGTCGGTGTACTAAACGGCTTTCGGCCTGGATACATAAGGACCAATATATACCGGCACTTGCCAACGTGTGAAGGCAATCATTCTTATTTGTTACAGACCTCACAGGCGAAGTTGATGGTGTATTCTGTGTAAAAGAATTCTGCCATTCACTTCAAATTTAGCGCGTAAGAATCGACCACCACTTAAAATCTAACTTGTTAAGACTAATAACGTGTGATCTGTAATCCAAATGAGCGTCCACCCGTACAGGTGTCTATCTGAAGTGGAAGATACGATCAAGTATGAGCACTGATCCGGACCGTTATCACGTAATTTACTGCTCCCGATTTGTCTGAATGGAAATTCAAATCTTGGCGCATCACATGCGAATCGCATATAGTCAGTCTGTGCGTAACTGAACGAACGTATCAATCATGACTGAAGTTTAAGTCACCAAAGGAATAGTTGGTAGTCACTGGTGTTATATATACTGTACTGTCGCGAGGTCATATGGGATACTGCGGAGGAATTTTCAGCAAAACTCTCTCCACTAAACACTATGACCACAAGTTGATGGAAGTATGCCACGCCCATCGCTTAGTCACTCGTTTACTCAGTCGTTCACTGTACCACCCACCCGCCCGTATATACGCAGCTCAAGTATGCATTCACTGACTCACCTGAGGTCAAATTCCTCGCCCCAGAAAAGCATGTCCGTCAAACGTTTGCTTGTTGTCCGGGCACACGGCTTGCCGTCCAACAGAATTTCACAGTGGTACCTGTAAACCGAGGCGAAAAGGAGAGAGTATTGACAACGAGACACCTGATACTGAGAAAAACGGAGACATGCACACATTAATAAGCAATGGTTGTTTATTTCTGAAATGAATACCTGGCAGTACAGTAGCACAGTTTGCTAACATCAGTGTTAATGATGTCAGGGCAGCGATGAAGAAGGATTGGGAAAGTCTTCAACTGAAGGCCAGTGAGTGGGTCGAAAGTCCAGCTGGTCTGCTACACTGGGTCGGAGCCGATACGTTATCAGTTACAGTTTCCCATAGGGCCCAGACATCCTGATTTTGTTGTGATGATAGGATGTTGATCACAAGTGCACGTACATGAAAAAGACGGTGCCAGGGCTGGCGTAGATTAGACCACACGCTTTGTTTTAATTAATGTCGCGGATCACACGATTGTTCCGTGTACTAACAGACGCATACGCACATGCTTTAAGTGACTTCAGATTGGCCGCAACATAGCACTGCTATGCGGGTCCCAGAATTAAGCAAAAGACTACGAAATCTGTCTCCTCAGAACCATTCAGACAGACAGTCCAGCATCAAATACCAACGGTACGGTTAGATTCGAGCTGAAACAACTTTATACGATATGAACCTGATGAGAGACAGCAAAAAATGATACAGTCACACGATATAGTTGACGACACTTCCAAATCTTCAGAGACATACTACTGCTGATAGCTTTTGTATACCACAACTCCTGTTTTTCACAGGTGATCCGGGGAATGTAAGTGCACCTCGGGAATATCACTCATCGCAAACAGGGAGATGCATAAGATCAAAGAACTCACCCAGTAAAATAAACCCGCAAAGAGTAGACGTCCAGTACTACCCTCATAAGGTTTACTGTTCTACGGCAAACACAGCTGTGGATGCAATGCAAGGTATATCACACTGGGATAGAGAACGGGAGCGAGTTTCCACATGTCTGCCCTGGTGTGCAAACTGACTTGAATGATCACACACATTAGGAGTTTCTCAAGGCATTTTTGAAAGTGTGCACCAGCACGCAATCCAGTAATTCAAGAAATGTCTAAAATGAGCGCTCAACAATCTGAGCATAACAGTTTTGCAGCAGGCAACGGACTGTTCTACATGAGTTCACACAAGAATAACGTCAGCCCACGTTATTGTTTGTGATCTGTCCAGCTCTATGACACGGAGTGAACCTCGATTCATCAGGCAAAGTATGTCTACACAGTGCACCGTGGTCCAATCTAGTGTTGCTTTCCTGTGGTTTTCAAACGAGAGTTTGAATGCCGTCGTAATGGATACATGAAATGTGTAAAAACGAAACAGCTTGGGTAGCGTCGAACAGCAAACAGATGAACTGAATATCTAACCACCAAAACGACGTTGGTACTCTTTGCTAAGTGTCCTCGAGTTGTTAGGACGCCATTTCACATACAATCGAGTATTTGTACGCTACTTCTTAGGTTTTTGATCTCACTTCAGAGTCAATTCGGTCAACTTCATATCAGTTCGCCCAATGCGGCGGAAACCGACTGTTCCGATCAACGAAATAAGATTGACTTGGTATGAAATGTTATACTTCGGAAGTGCATCATTTCAAATCGGAAATTAAGGCCAGAAGAAATTTCTGGAAATAAAGAACTCAGATAGACCGATGCTGATCGGCTGACATTTTCTAATAAAGACTGTACTGTACTGTGAGCAGATATCAGTGAGCTTCCGATCAAGATGCTCATAATTATTATTGGGAGAACGGAAATCAACCTTAATAAAGCATTCTGCTACATTATGCATGGATTATCTCACTAAATCACTGCGTCACACTTGCACTAGTAGTCTAGTTGTTTCTTGTAATTTCGATGAAATCTACAGCAAATCCTTCTTGCGTAGTTCTTAACCCTGTCTAATTATCCCAGTGTTTGTGAAATCAGTTGAACTACCTGTATTCAAAACGTGACCAGCGATTGTGAAAGTCCCAGTCACTATCTGGCACTTGATTTGATTTCAACGCGGTTTCATACGCCTTCTTTGGTGTTGGGTTAGCTTATACTGCTCACAAAAACACCTAAACTATAAGTAACTTGTATGTCCTGGCTGTCGTCATACATCTTCAATTGTCGATAAAAGACCAGTTCTTTTTGTCATTCCCTGTGCATAGCTGATCAATTGGGGCTCCCTACGCGTGTATATGCACACGTTAAACTTCATCGTTAAACTTCAAACGTATAGTATTGTGGAAGACCGGGTGAACTTTGTTGTAGGTCATTTCTTCATTAGACGCTTACAACAGCTTATCATGTGGAAAAACACGAGGCAATCTCATAAAAATCTATCTACGTTCTTCTAATAAAGCCGATGATTATTTCTACCTGGAGCTTACTCAGGTCTACCCGCACTATTTGCCAGCAAGTGCACCTTCCATTAGAGTATAACAGCTAGTTCGTACTGGTATGGCTCACTTTTTGGCCCTAGGAAACTCTTTCAGTTGCAGTGTTTGATTGAAAAGAGTGCGTTTTGGACGAGCAACGTTGGCATATTGGACCAAGCCTATTTGAGCTTCGATTCGATAGGTTGGTAGTCTACATTTCATGAGACATAAATGGTTCACCTCATCTTTCCACGCGAAAAACAAGGCAATGCGGCTGAACGCCTAGATAGAACAGCTCGGCTCTGTCTAACATGAGGTCAGTGGCACAGTGGTGAACACGGCTGCCACAATCCAAATCCCAGTCGTGATAAGTATATGAGCTAGTGACAAGCTCCACCTGACAGGAAAAAAATCGAGCTGTGTACTTCTGTTTGAAGTAAACTGCCTGAAACTTTCACCTGCGTTAACAGCTATAGAAGATGTCCATTCCAAAACAACCACAGATCCGATCGTAATGTACTGCCGTCACAAAAATGAGTAGAGTATGACGCGGTTTGTTAAATATTCGAAAATGCACAAACTAACTGCCATCATTTTTTCAAGCGACCAATGTGTTTAACTCGCTCAGTTTCTACACTCATCCTCTAGACGGTGCGAATGCTGGACAGTAAACTTTAGCGAGAAAAACCTTATGATAGAAGTGGTTGCCTACACGAGGAGTAAGACAAAGCAACGCCAATATCAAACGTTCATCCTTTTCAATATCTGCCAATGCTGCCCCATCCACACACGAGCATATATCTCGTACATTCGCTTATGGTTCCCTAAAAACTTCCGATCAAGTTTATTCTGCTTCTTCCTAAAGCTGCTGGTAGAGGCGGAACTGCTACGCTTGTAAAACCACCCTGTCCGACACTGGTTGTGACAGATTTGTAAAACTTATTTGACAATTAGGCGTGTGTGAAAATGGGTGGACGCCTTGCTACCATTGTTCCCGGTGGAGGAATTCACACTCTGATGAATGTAACAAAATGGTGAGGCATATCCGATAAATCGGACGAGGTAGACGGATAAATCAATACAGCTCACTTGTGTGGTACAAATTGTCACTACTATCCGAAAATGCCTGTGTGTCATGTGATGCTGGTCGCGTGAGTTACACCTACACACAAACGCGTATCAGAAAAGTCAGCCTACCTGTGTCTCCCAGAAAGGCCCTTAGCTTCCTGAATCCAGACGTGCAAACAATTCTCTCGTCTACGTTCCTGGTCTCGAGTGGGTCTTACCAGTCGCTTCAGGCTGGTACATACAGAAAAGAAGGGAGGGTAGGGGAAACGAAATGAAGTTGACTTGAAGCAAACGGATACAGGGAACACACAAATGTAAACAGAATGGAATGGACGAGTTGAGAGGTGTGAGTAACACGGGGTGCATCACACGGCATCAGTGTTGAAACTAACAGGGGATATGTCCAATGGAATACGAAGCTACTAGCTAATGCTCTATTTAAATTAAAAATTCATAGTCAACGTCAAAAAGAAAACTAGGGCACTCGCTAGAGAATTTTCGATTAGGTACGTATGTCCAGCAAACTGGAAATAACGCGCACACACAAGAATTCATAAAAAATGTGTGTAAAACGAAGCTAACTGTCGAACTTGGGTAACTAATCGCTTTTCACATCAATTTACAACTGTCGCTTCGCTACAGAGAAAGAAGCGCGAGAACGGAAAGAAAGCTCTTTGTGTAGATCGTCGTGTAAACAGTGGCTTGAACATTCCACACCACTTGGATAGTCTACCTCTCAGTCTGTGATTTTCTCATTAAATTTAATGTTCACCAACCTTTTTTCTTGGTCTCTTATCGGAGGCCTGTGTGAGTTTTTGGATCCCCCAAGCTATCTGATATGATGTAATGGTGTTCCCACAGAAAGGATTCCTTGATTTTATCGTTCCTTTTCAAGTTACGATGTGGGGAAAGTTTCCAGAGGACTGATGAGACAACTCATGACAAATATATTCGGATCTCTATAAGTGTATTCCCAAACACTCCACTAGATCGCACTGTGAACATTTATTTACAGACACTCGGTTTTACCCATCTGCGTTTATTTATTAGTTAGCCCGAATTTTTCACGATCAGTCTTTTTATATCTGAATTAATCGCAAAACTGAGAAGAACAGGCTTTTTCCTCAGTTGACCGTTCGGTAACCTCTCCACGAAATTTACTACTATTGTTATTAATATTAATATGCAGTTCAACCTTATTTGGCTAGTTGCCTTCCATTTGCTAAAAGTGTGAGTATGTAGTAGCTGAAGTGGATACAACATATTACTGATTTAACCTGCAGCGTCTGGTGTTTGTGAAAAAACCGTCGGTTAAGTAAGACGTACGGTGGGCGAGAAAAAACGGAGTAAATCGTATGAAAATTTGTCCCTCAGATAAACACATAAGAGAACGACGTGTAAACTTGAGACCTCTACCTAGAAGACCATGAACACGAAGGAAGAAAGATGTAATCAACGAGAACACAAGGTCTAAGTAACCAAAAAGAAGACTACGGAAGATTACAAATGAGAGAGGGAAAAGGTGTGTTCAAATTCTGGAGAGAGGTTTTTTGAAGTGAACTGATCGATGTGGACCAGAAGACTGAGAGACCTTGACATAAGTTACGAACCCGTGTGGACACAGAGCAGAATTGAAGCAGAAGGTTTGTAGGATATCTTGAAAACGGAGGTTATATCTTGACACTTCAAACAACTCCTCTCTGTTTCTACAGGATGACCAACACCACAGCTCAGTAATAGCAATGTTGAGACAGGATCTGAACACGCGGGCGATAAGACGAAATTCCCCGTTAGCTAAGGGAGATATGGTCGTCGAGGGTAGTGGGATGGAACGAACAGCCAACCACTTGGATAAAATCTCAGGGCCCCACAACTTTTCGAGAGATGGCACTCTTCTAGGCACTTGTTTTAATTTACAACAATGATCAGACTAGATAAAAAAAGGTCGAAAATAACGCAAGCAAATGAGTAACTATGAGCGTAACGTAGGTCTTGATGGTACGCTAACCAGTCACAGATAACAATTAGCTGTCCACAATGCTCAACAAGAATGCCGGACACTTTGTCCGCGTAACTCCACTTTGTATTTGTGCAATTCGCGCTAAAGATGCTTCTGAATAAGTGTTAATGACTGCTAATTCCATGCTTTTTTCATATCTGGAGCAAAGAACACGGCCATATGTGGCTTGTAGAAACATTCAGGAAGCTGGCTCAGTTATGCCTGTCAGGATGGAGGTACTCAGGTGCAAATGTAAACGTCAGATGGATGCGACTTTGACGCGAAAATGTTCAAATGTGGTACTCGAGTGCCATAGTTAAACCAAGGCGGTTGTAAACTTCGTGTCTACACGTTTATTTAGAGTTAACCACTTCAGGTGTAATGCAGGCTTTGCCATTAGACATTAGTTGCGAACAGTGAGACAAATCCTAGTCGTACGCCTACTGTGAGCACAGACGTGATATAGAACAAGGAGTAAGCTGATCCTACCAAGATGGTGGACAACCAGTTTGAACACAGAAGGTCTTGTCAGCACCGTGGACACCAATTTGGTTCAAGATACCTAACGATTAGTTAAAAAAACATCAAAAACACAATACTCCAACTATTTCATAGTTGAGAATGACATACTTAACAGCTTTTGGTCTCCGATGTTTTTCACATTACAAGCACAGGAAACGGTCCACTTCAAGTCTATTTGGACTTATTGTCCCACTGGACGGACGAACTAGCTATCTGACTGAGTGGCTTCCATTGTAGGTTAAAGATACCATCTTGATGAGTACGTATTAAAATTTCACCATGTTCACCATGTAAAGGTGAGTGGGCCCGAAAAGCATGCACGGATAAGATGAGCAAAAGCGTACGTACTGCTGCTCTGATCGATATACCATTTACCGAAACAATCTTACGAGACACGTTGAGAAAACAAAATTCCTATAGCTGTGCGCAAAACACCCTTCGGGCTCGCAACTGGTCCACTGGTCCATAAAAGTAACCTGGGAATATCAGACTAAATCCACCTAGCTCACGCAGTTACTTCAGGATGGATCACTGGATTAAGGAAACTTATTCGTGAACAATCGCTAAAGATCAGTGCGACAAATCATAATCTGAGGTCAAAATGTAGTCAACGAGCTCGTTCTCAGTCACCATCAAGCCAAGTCCAACAGTAAATATGCAATTAGTTGTCAAGTCAGGATGTTATGGAACCTAATACTACGACTCTGTGGCTTGTCTAAGATTCATAAGAATGGCGTGCCCCTACGCCTGACTTTAGCCATGGCGAACGTACCGCGTCATGCACTGACGCAATGGGTAGGCGAACACCCGCAAGAGACTAGCTACATATAGCCTCAGGGATACGTTTCAGTTCACTGAATCTGTAGATCAGACTGTTGATAGTAAAGGTTTATCACTGGTCGTGTACTCACTGGTTACGAATGTGTCACTCAGACAGACAATTGTTGTTATGTTTCACTACATCCATCCGGATGACATCTGATTCGGAATACCGGATGAGCAACTCAAAGACCTTTTGTTGGTTTGCACGCAGGACATTCAGTTTCAATTTGATGGGAAAATCTATCACCAGAAGGATCAGGTCGCAATGGGCTCGCAGCTAGCCCATTGTTGGCTGATCGAACAAACAAAGCTAACCGCATTGATAGCACAGTGCACGTTGTACAAACTGAGTATAGATGACACTTTCTGTATCGTCGATAACAAAACTGATACTGATTGTTCATTATCACTAGTTGACTCAGCTCACAGGAAGCTGAATTCGCATTATGGAATTGGACCAGGATGAAGGGTTGGCTTTCCTTGATGTTACACTACTGAAACGTCCAGATGGATCGATTCAATCAGACATAAACAGGAAGCGGACATGGAATGGTCAACTTACCCAGATTCACAGCTCTGTCCCAATGAAACAGAAATCGAACTTGATACGTTGTCCAACAAACCGAATTTACATTTGTACTGTGGACATACCAGACAATCAGCTCAAGTTCTTATGTGAAACGTTTCGTGATAATGGATATTCGGACAAATTGCAACGGAGGAAAGCGCAAGACCGCGAATTCTCTGCCGGGTGTAAAGCGATCCATATGAACCTACCGCACAAGAATGAATTATCAAGTATGTCGCTGACCAGAGGACTCGATACAGTCCTTATGAGAATGCTTCACGTTACACAACTGAGACTAACGTTATCTCTAGGCCAGTTGTACGCGTTCATCTGAAAGAAGTGGACCCAGTAATGCCATATCGCTTTGTAACCACTCATCTTCTTGTTCCCGTGGTCCAGTTTACACTGGTCGCAAAACCAGCCACCTCTCGGAGAAAATACGTGAACACCATCCTGTTTGGTTGACAACTGGACAACAACGAAAGATTTCTAGCGCAATTTTGGCCCCACCTGATCGACCCAGGTCACACAGTCAATATGGATGTCATATTTAGGCCGATTTGCCACGTCACATATGTTCACACCAAAGTTGTGAAGTATCGTATGGTGGCCGCCGTGGAGGCAATCAGAATCCGGCTTCGATATCTTATTTTGTACGCACAGAAATCTTTTGTTCAAGAGATGAAGTTACCTTGGCCTGCCGCCGATGAGACAATTGACGCGGCACCAGATTAACCATATCCGAAATCCCCGAAAACATTAGATTCACGCTGTATTAGGTTCAACACAATCCTGACTTGATAGATAATTTGTTTTGAGATTGATAAATCAAAAACGAGTTTGTTCGTCACGTTTTAACTTTCGATGATGATCTCCGAGTACAGCTGAACAGTTGAAAATATAACCCGGTTTACATGCTGGACTAAAAATCTCGGTTCAAAGCTAATTAGTGGTTTTGATCATTAAACCATGCCAAGTTAACACGTACTGTATAAGCCTTGCGACGCGCTACTGATGCTGTTCAAACAATTATGAAGGACCACATGATCTAGAAAGTTCCGTTCTGGAATGTAAAGAAAGGGATATTGACTGATGTGGCGCAGTTACAATAATAACTAATGGTCTTTTCCACTGGAAATCACGAAGAAACTAGTAACTGTCTGATCAGTAGTTTTTAAAATGTATTGTTCTTTTCTCAAGTTCATGTCGTCAATTTTATTGACCCCAGGTAAAACTGTGATTATAGTGTTGTTCTGCTGGTGAAAGCTACTTGGATTCGAGGTGCCGTTACTTTGCTCTTGTTCATATTTGGATACTTTGACAGTGTTCTAGCTGTCTGTCACCATACCGTGGCAAAACAGCAAATAGTTGAAGGTGTCGGTCCGGTTAGTTTGGTTGTCTTTATCTTAGATTGGAATAGCATGTAAACACTATCAATACCTGCTTGGAGATGCGACTGTTCACCTTCATATAATGATTGCGTGGTCGTCGAAACAAACGGCAGTTCAGGTTGCTACAACGCATACAGCCTTTTAGAATGCATGCAGAACTTCTGTATACTAATAACGCCACCAGTATGGCGATTCTGAAAACAGGAAGTTGTTTCACTCGTATTTCTGAAGTGAGCATTCGGTTGTGCGGTTTACAATGGTCCAGATAAGATAGAGTGAAAACACCCCCGTAGTAGACTACGTTCCTACGTGTGGTTACCGTCTTAATCAAACACACTGGTCGAGAAATGTGTTCAACCGCGGTTACTTTTCACCACAAACAAAACCGTTTAACGAACCAGCGTAAGTTGAGCAAGTTAGCAATTGAACACACGAACGTCCAGATTGGCTAATCACTGACACATAGGACAACAATGTTAATACAAAACCTGAGAACAACGTAGGAGATATTGGATGACTGGAAGACAATGAAAGTTCTGTATTTCAAATGTCTTCTAAAATTTCTCACAGTCCATTCGTTTATCAGAAATAAGATGGATAGTCCATAAAAAGATCACTTTGATGTTTATATGCAGTCAGTTGATAGAGGCAATGGATAAGTTATGTCAAAATGTAAATAACCGAATCGCACACCTAGTGCGGAAAAAGTACCAAAGCACAGTAAGGTGCTACAAATAGACTTGGAACGTTGACTAGCAAAAATATCGCAAAAATATCGATACTCTTGGGTGTTATATGGCGATGCTACAAAATTCGTCATCAAGTGGGAAATGTGAAAAATGTCATCATGACCTAGGTCGAAATTGTTCTTTTGCTCATCGTGACATCGACTTTTTAAATTTGGACAATCGATTTGATAATGCACCAAAGTGAACCCCAGACTGTGTAAAGAGAGCACAATAGGTCAGGGAATTAAATAATACCTCAAGACCGAGTTTTCCTCGGTCAAGCGTCAACAATAACACAGCAAACCTACTAGGAGAGGAACAAACTGATAAACGAGATGAAGATACCCAGTCAGCGTGTTCGGTCGGCCCACTAAGTCAACAGCACGCGCAAACAAATCGATCTGATCTCACAGCGACGGTCCCACAAGTCAACCAGATGAAGCGGAAGCAAACGTAATTCAGGATATGATCTCACGAGTGTGGAGGCAGCCAGCCGATTACCGAGTCTCCATGACAGTCACTCAGGATGGAGAGATTGCTACTGACAAGCAACGTCTAAATAGTTGTCATCCTAATCTAAAGGTCACTTGTGAATTTGAGGTCGGCAACTGCCTGCCATTTCTAGATATCCTAATAAGTCGTCGAGAAGATGGCTCGTTAGAAGAACCGTGTATAGGAAACCCACATGGTCAGGTCAATACCTAAACTTTAGCAGCTTCACACCGATCCAACACAAACGAGCACTAGTAAATACTCTCTTCACACGAACAAGGCGAATCTGTACGCCCGACAGCCTCGCGGAGGAACTAGATCTGATTACGTCTGTCCCACAATCAAATGGTTACCCCAGAAGTTTCATAGATAGGCACAGTAGACAAAAATTAACATTCGAAAAGGTGATCATTGTAGAGAAGAAGAGAGTCTACATAGAACTACCTTTTAGGGGGTGATTATGTCATGCAGCAAACGCCACAGCGATTAAGAAATTCAATAAAACGAACATTTAATGCAGCTGAACTCCGTGTAATCGCTCGGACTCAGAAACTACCAGTGCCTTCAATCAAAAGAGATCAGCCTATCGGCGCCACTTCACATTGTGTTTACCAATTTGTATGTAACTGCGGAGAAAGTTACATAGGCAGAACCGAGAGATGCTTGAGCTCCAGAATGAAGGAACATTTACCTAAATGGGTACAGAAGTCCGTGTTACCGGAGAATGGTAATGTTTCTGAGAAGCGTAAACACCCAGTTTTCTCAGTCGTTAGACACGTCTTGACCACCGGTCATGCTACCGATCTATCTTGTGCATTCAAAATCCTGTTGCGCCATTCCAACCCGAGATTCTTATGGTTTGCTGAAGCAGTTGCAATTAATCGACTCAAACCAGCTCTCTGTGTTCAGAAACAACTGTTCGTAAACCTGACCCTTCCCAGGACTTAATGTCTTATCCTAACTCGCTTATTGATTTTCCACCCCTCAAATCGATTGTTTTAAAAATAGCCCACCCACGTTATTGTAAGTTTGGTACTGATGAGTCAATACGAATTGCTTGCATCTACCACTTTTCATGTTCTATCTGCTTTGCTCAAACTGGTCGAGGGAACCAATTGTTTCAAATCATTATTCGGCAATCGGAACTAATCATCATAGACACAACGCAATGACTAAACGTATTCAGTTGTTATCTCGAATGAATGAATACTCAGACTCGGGAAGCGGTTAACAGGGAGGACTGCTGTAAAGATGTGCGTTCACATATTCCGAACGCACTTCCATGGTTTCTTTCGCAGTGCTTCGATATAATAGATGAGAGACGACCTGGCCTTTATTATCACAATGTAGAAGCCGAACTCCATGTGTGGTACTAGTTTGATTTTTACTTCCAGAGACTGGAACCATCGTCAGCCGCGTGGTAACTGTAATTGGTACCAATCCACCAAAAGACAGTTTCAAGGTGAAGAGTAGATCAAGTCAACATGTCCACGCGCCGTCTGCCACAGCACACCGGCTAGTCCTCACAGCACCGATATTCAACATAAATGGTTGATGAATTCGGTGAATGACTTTCGTGTATTTTACCATCAAGTAAACGGACATGAACATCTTGGGCCAGAGGAATAATGCATGTTTACTGTTCTGTTCCACATCCGCTCCAGGAAGAAAATACGGACTAGAACAGATAGGGCGCGACTTTGGCTTCCATTTCGCCATACTTTTATGCACCGCACTCATTTTGCAGCACCGATCGCCCAGGTGAACTTTGTCGAGTAGCGGTGGTTCTTCAACTTATCGATCAGCCTGCATGCTGCCCGTGGTTTTGCCCACCTAAACCCCCCAGTCACAGTATCGCACATGGTTGTTAAGAAGGAATGACACAATCGGTAGGAATTTGCCCTGAATAGGTGATACTTTCGTTCTGGAGTTGGTTCACGTTTACTAAATAATACTCCATCGTTTCTTCTTTGTATGCAGTCGATAAACTGACGTTACCGCTTTATATGGTGAAGTGGCATTGTAAACGTCAACCGCAAATGCGGAGACGCCACCGGTTTCATGTCAGTTTATTGTACACAGCGGTTTGTATTGAGTGACTGATGTCACCTATCTCCTCTGTAACCCTTAATGGTGCACTGAACCTTTAAGCAACCCGATACGGTTGTCATGATGAAAATGAACAATTTCGCTATTTAACCTATATAGTTGCTCACTCTCGACATTCCAAGAGGTCGTCAAAAGTTCCTACCTAATCGGTCCACATTTCAAGGTCGTCAGAATAGTGTTGGATGGTGCAAAACAGTAGATTAACTGAAGGAGCAGCAGCACACTGAATCTTCGTGGTATGGTGCTTGTTTGGATCTGAGTAGCCTGACTGTAACTCAGTCGGTGGGTATTGATTCCACTGTACAACAGCAAAATTCGATTAGAATGTTGCTCATTTTCTATACTTCAGCTCGAACCGCCTATAAAAGTCAGTACCGTTTAATTCGACGTACAATCCTTCATCGTTGAGTGATGGCCACAAGGGGCAATAAACGAGGTTTGCCTGACTGGATACTGCTCTCTGGATGGTCTGCAGAACAGCACGAACAGTCTTAAATGAGACTTCATTATTTAACTGCAGCAAATATTTAATTTAACAAGTCTAACCAAGTTGACCTATTCAACGTGTCGCGTGCAGACGATTCAGTGCCGTGAAAGCAAAGCGTCCTCTCCTCAAGATGAAATGCTTCCAACTAGAAAGCAACCTCCGGTCATGAGAAGGTAGTTTTTGTTCTGTGTTCTGTGACCAATGATTCAAAATGACATTTGGTCCATTCGTTCTACTGACGACAATGCAGTCAGACATACCAACCATGAAGTGCAGTCCACAGGCTGGACAAGGATAGGCAACAGTGACAGGGGAAAAGTCGACTGGAATGTTTTTTCCCCTGAGAGCCGGCAGAAATGTCCATTAGGATGTGAAAACTGCGAGGAACTTTGAGAGATGCTCAGAATGTGATAATACGAACGTCGTTCCCATAATATACGAGATAGAGGACCATTCACGTTCATTTACATGCACGTTGAAGGCAACCTGGTGGACAATTCAATGCAGAGCACTGTTAGCGTCTTGTGGCTGTGGTAGATTAACGGTATGAAAAATGAGAAACTACGACAGTGATTGAACTCACATGAACAAGGATCTCATCAACGGAGGTGTATAACGATAGTCCAGAATAGGTTTTAGCACACTAACTTGATGATTGTAGTCTAATTCCGAGTTGCAAGACCAGTCTTCGTCCGAGAAACATTCACTAGATAGGCCGTCGTCATCATAGATGGACTCTAGACCTGACCGGGCACAACCAAACATGGCTCTGACTGAATCCTCGGCCACGCGTTTAAACCGTTTCCGTGACCTCGGTGAGGGTTCCACAGCTTTGACAGAGCGGCCGAAACAGCCGGGCATCGTATCACAGTGCCATCACGAAACAGCCGTCACCGCACCTCGGTAATCAGAATGTGGGCCAGTGCGGTCTGATGCGCGACGGTGGTCACCTTAAGGTGGCGACGTCTCGTCTGAGAGCGACTGACAGACAAACCGAGGTAACAGACACAAGCACACCGCACACACCCTTAATATCAACACAATGCTCGTGTGTGTGGGTCAATCTGTAAACACACCACATGCAAATCACTTTTGTGTCATCTCTCACGCCCTCACACCAATCGCACGTGCTCGCGTGCACATTAGTCCGGTCGGGCGGCTTGTCGGACGACTATCGATCGATCGACCTCAATCACACCCACCCATTGTGGATTACCAATCAAACAATTGATATCTGGATATGCCCAAGTCACCCGACTCATGACTGAAGCCGCCAGCCGTATCATGATTTAAGTGTAATCAGGTGCTATGACATTTTGTGACAACCATCGAAGTGGGGATTAACATACCGAATGGTAACTGAAGGAACGTCAGCCAGCATCGGTTCTGTGCATAAACAAGCAGTCTATCGTGTCAGAGAGTAAATGCAGGAACAACCTCACTCCTACTCTGTGACTATAACACTTAGAATCTCTTGGGAAGTATTACGCATTAACAGGAGTTCATCTGATTCGTCTGATTTGAACGCATTTAATGGAGCACATAAAATTCTGTGCATATTATCAGTTATGTATCCAAAAATTGGTTGAACAGGTGTGTGCCAAATCGGAATCTCTAGATGATTCGATTGTTGCACCATGCTGGTACAGGTACCCTGATACTTTGGTGTCACCCTCGATTTCCACTGTATGGAAAAATATCCGGCGATAATTCGTACGCGTTTGCAATCTTGATTGTTCCGCTAAAACTCGTATCTGGACAATGTTGCTTTACATGTAAACGACTTGTAAAAGCGTACAGCCATATCATAAAACAAAACTGACCGTGGCTGCCATTGATACACAAATGAACGCTCAACACCATCCACTGTTTGATTCATTACATTGAGCTAGCCGTACAATTATAGAGAGTTGACGGGAAATCAGCAAATCCTTCGTATTCGTCGTGGCTTAACCAAAGACTGACTGCATAATGACAATTAGTACCCTGTCCAATATTTTCTTCTATATCCGGTTTGTGTATGAGGCCTCATTGTTGGCCAACAAAAAAATTATGAACATAACAAAAACCTGGCGTGCACGATTGAACGAAATGTTGGAAGCGCCTGCTTGTGTTGTCAGAGTAGAGGATGAGTGTTTTGGGACGCTTAAGCTGAGGTTTGCCTCAAGAAAATTTCACCACACCTCATGGCAATAGTTGAATGATCGTTGGTAGAACACAGTGATTCTTCGATAAAGAAGTTTCTTAACGCTAGAGGAAGAATTTCATCGTATCAATTCCGATCGATATGATTACGATACAGCAATCAAGGTAACCGCACATGGTCACAGTCACCAAGATATCTGTGATATTAGCTACACTATATTCTTAAAAACAACTCGCTCAAGATGTCGACGGGGGTGTACATTATGTGGTAACCTTGGATTTCTGCTGGTTTTGACAATAACGCAGTCATTATACGAAGATGAACTACTTATTAGGGCAGAAATAAGTATAATTGGTAATTGCAGAATGCTAAGATCGATACACATGTGATGCGTGAACAGGAGTCCACCTGAAACAAGCGAACATCAATGATCATTTGGAGACCTACAAATCACAAGTAGGAAATATCAGTATGAACATTTGCATGCAACTCGAAGAATAATGGTCTCTGCCGGGCTCATTATCTTGGTCTGAGTGATACTAAATTGAGCAGAATTTTATGAACTTGATGTCTAGCAATAGATCCGATGTGGTTATAATGAACAAACCTGACTACATCTCAAAATTAAATATAGTTCTTCCGGGTGCGTCCAAGCTGGAGGCTGATTATTCATTGGACGGTATGAATTCGGTAAGGAATCTGATTGATAAAGCACTCCAAAGATGACCGTTGTACAGACTTATGAAAAACAGTTGTATTGTGAGACTCATAGATATCAGAACACGTATACTGTACAGACTGCCCTAAATACTTAAGCCTGTCATCCCATCCCCCATAAAATAGCTCAGCGGCTGGCCGAAATATTATGCCCATTATAAAAAATGTTAGTGTATACAACATAAGAAACCTGTAGTTGCATCAAGACATAAACAGTTGTGATTACGAAATATTCTGTTGTGATGTCCACTTCTTGTTTATAAGATCAGCGACTTTTATGTGACCATTCTAATCCGCAAAACGTATATTCCATAGGACAGCTGATAATTTGAAGCATTGAATGTTATTGTTCGCAGAAAGTGTAAATAATCACTACCGACTTAAGAGTTTCAAACATACGGACGGTGATATGAGGGGAAATACCCTTGGAAAAAAGATCGATGTTTCCATTTCGAAGAATAAATCAGATGCCATCGCAAGAATTAAAATCTACAGGCAGTATGTTGATGATATTCTACTCGTAGCTGATAAACGGAATCAGATTCTGGGCATTCTAGATAAACTGACTACTCTCCATCGTAAGTTGTCAGTAGTAGGCTGGTCAGGACGGAAAGAATGATTAGTTTTTCCAGTGCACTACTCAAACAAACAGCTACATAAAATGGCCATTACTCGGTTTGTCGTAAACCCGTATGGATAGGACATTATATGTGTCGTACGACTTTCACATCATATGCCCATGAATGGACTTTAATGGCAGCGCTTGTTTATCAAGCTTGGTCTACCGGCACTCCGGACTGAAATGATGAGGGAGAATGATTCCTCACTAATATGTTGCTATCGAGTAATTATTCCAAAACTTCGTTAAGTGACGTGCTAAAGAAGTGAGACTGCTATGACGACCCAAACTTTCAAAGCAGCAGTCAAGTGGACCTACTTATAACCCGGTTTCTAGACCACAAGATATAGGCAGCTCGGTATTGACTGTTTAAGTATAAACATGGTTATTTTTAGTTGCTATGTCCTCTCTTTTCCATTTTTCGGTTAGGACATTTTGTTTCTTTTAGGCAGTTGAGCACCAGCAAGAACCGTTTATGGGAATATCGTACAAATATTACACTCAATGACATCAAAAAACTACTGCCACCGCCAGTAAACAGAGGATTACTTGCTGTTTATGGTTCACACGTGGTATATAGTTCGACCTACTGGAGCAGGCAGAAGTGAATATGTAGAACTGCTGAAGGGTTTCAAACGGGAATAATTGAGCACATTCCGAAAGGTTCAGCGAATAGTGTACTCCATCAAACAAGCAAATAAAATTTCCCTATCAGTCACCAAACATCTGCTAGAAAACTAGCCACTGTGTGGAGTCCACTTCTGCATTCCATGTCATTGAGTATTGCAGAAATTATTGGTTGCTCAAATTCCCGAAACTTCTGTTGACTGTCAAGTATAAACAATTCTGCAACTCGTGCGATGCATCCTATGCCTGGTTCACTGCATTCCTTCTAGCTGACTTACATCAGCAACACAAAGTGTGAACTGCGGCAAAGTCTACGCACATCCAGTTCAAAGTAGTGTTCCACAAAACCCGTTTATTCAAGGCACCATAGCAAGACAGACACGTCACCAGCAAGCAAGTTGTCAAGGCTGGCTGCAACTCACGTCATGGTTCCGTTGAACTGGTTACCTTCTAAGTTCTAGATAGTATGAAAATATTCGGCCTCGTGTTCAGATCTAATAACGAGGAATAGAACTTTGTTCAGTAGTCCGTTAGTTGTACGTATACGACTTGTAATTGGTGTTCAGTGTCTCCATCTGAAAACATTTCTTCATGTGAGAAGTATTTTTTGCGTCAAACAATGAAGTGATTCACAGATAGATCAACTGATTATCCGATGTGCGTGCTCAATACACTTAGCATAAGTGGACGGTGAATGTCTGCAGTGTGGCGTGGATGGATAAACAGCACCAGACACGGACGCGTCTTAACTACATCTGTCTCACCCCCACTTAGTGGGCAAAGGATTAGACCAATCCGGTCAGATGCACCACAAATTGACCTAACCACGGCAAATCCCATGTGACCTCTGCTCCTCTGTCAATGTGATTTCGATCACAACACTCCTGAGGAAGGCCACCAGAGGTGGTTGAAACGTAGAATATTACAACTTGCTCGTAACGTTGTGTTATTCCCAATCTGTTTATCAGTGTCGTGCAAGCTTACCAAATTTAATGATGCATCTATCAGAAACAGCATACTGCGAACGCTGTTTTGGTACGCGTTTTTAGCTGAATACTGAATAGGTGTGTACATATCAAGCAAAGCCACAGTGCACCAGTTTTCAAATACCAAGAGACTACGAGGTTCTAACTTTAAACTGACTGTGAAAACTAAATTTTTGTGGAAAAATATTGCACATTTCACTCGGCATGAATACAGACACAACCAGTGTTAGGAACACAAGAAAAGTACACAAGCCAAGCCCTTCTAGCCAACAAGACACTGCAGCGTGTAATACCATAATCTCTCGTTGTGGTGAACCTCTCCATTGGAACACTGTGGCCGTTCTCCAACCGTTCCCCATAGAAGACCAATACCAGTTCCTTCTTATTATTGACAGTTGGCCGACGTTCATACAATGGACACGACCAAACCGATTGTCTCAAAGCTCGAGCAGGCTAAGACACGTACATCCACCTCTGTTTACTAATGATAACCTGCACATGAAAAAAACAGTACTTCTCGACCTACATCTACTATTCCAGCCTACCAAGCAGTTTATGGAATTGTACACCAGACTGTCACCACCACATTGTTCTACTGATCAGGTCTAGATCTGCTACCTTACCTACACTACGTTGCATTCAAATCCACATTCTGACTTTCCGGTAGTGTTGCACACATTCATATCAACAATGTAGGGCGTCAACTAGCGTAAATGTGTTTGTATGCAAAATGGGTACCTAAACCTAAGGTTGAATCTATAAGTCATGCTGGGATACGTAAACAATGAAGTTGTGTAACCGATCAAGGAGACGATAAAGACGTGAAACTGGCATGTTTTGTGGCAGCATAGTAATCAAATCCCATAAAAGACATATGGAAGGTGTAGCGGAAAGTGGATGTAACCGAGAGAGTAAAATTTTCGGTATTGGATGAAGCATAATCCTCTCGGTTTTATTTAATAACGTGCTAGATCAACAAGAGTGCACCATACTTCAGACGTTTGTCTCATTATTCTTGGCATGAAACAGCTCAACCACTTTGTCAAATACGTACGCAGTATGAACGGGTTACTGATGGGTGGTGGTGAGTGTGATAATTCCATCACAAGGCCGTCTTCTATCTTCATGGCTTATACTTCCGCATGATGGACACTTTCCTGAAGGTGTTCTCTACCGCCTAATCGCAGATAAATGATGTATCAGATTTGACATTGTCTTTTGTCTAACTGATCTCAGTTGATCCCACGAAAACTGGAAAAGGTAAGTATCAACAAAGTGTGAAATAAAACTTACTACTGAAAATTAAAAAAGTAGCGAAAAATGGTGATCGAATAATAGAATAGTACATGCTCACGGGTGCACAGAAAGTTTTGCTTTGATGTGAGAGCGGTTGTCAATTGAGTAGCAGTCGACGGGGATCGGTATAAGTTAAGCACCAAAAGCAATTGACTGTAGATTTCACATTTAGGGAGATTTCTCGTCAAACCCCCTTCTGAACATAGTAGAAGTTGTCGTCTACCGAGGCTGCAGAACAACCTGAGCAATTTACATATGTCAACACGGCTAGGGGTGTGAAGATTGTAGTGAGGACAGACGGTCGCACCATACTACTTACACCACTAATCAGTAGCAGCATGGATCGAAATGATCGCCTGATAAATACGGGAAGGATCATTGGAGGACAGCATCACGTGGAATGGCTTTCGCCACATGACGGAACTGAGACATGGTGTCCAAAGCGACTGGAGCATCCTCAGATGAGTGTGGTGTGCAAATGAGTGTCTCTGTTCGTAGTCCCGTTGAGACGCATAAGTCGTGTATTGATTTCCTTAAAACAAACAACTTCTATGCCATCCGCCTTTTCGGTTCACAACAAAGACGGCAGTTCAACCGCTCTGAATGTGTAGTCTGAAGCGCAACGACAAACGGGTTTATTTCATAGGCACACGATCTGGAGTCCAAAGTGATGTGACGCGCCTTTTTCTCTGTCAAAAGTTCTATCCCGGCTTGGATGCTATACTCGGATCCTTGTTGCACGGCTTCACCCAGTCTACTGGAGCGGCGCCAGGAAGAATACGACTGCGTACAAATACACATTGTAATGTTTATCCCCAGTTCAATAAGTGAATGAAATGCATGCAAGTATAAAGCGTGATTCAGTTGCCAAATATAGCCAACTACTCTTTGAGCCAATATCCTGTGGTTTAGGCCACCTCACGATTAACTGGCCCAGTATGGTCAATTCCATAACCGTTACACTCTAATTGGTTCATCGGCCTAGCACGATACCCACGCCCACCTTCACGTCTCATCCTGGTTGCTTCAAATGAAAAAACTTGCACACGAATATTTTGTTGATGACCGATTTCGTCAGGCGTCACCGATGCCCTGATTAAGTTGTTTTGATGATGTCGTCTCCTAACACAACTTTCCATGGTGGTAAGTATATGCAACGTTGACGAACTCTAATAAGATAGGAACCCGAATCTAAAAAGACCAGGTGATGAAGGCACGTTAGGCTATGGACGGTGTATCAGCTACGGTATCACGATATCCCTGGCTGGACAATGGCGAATTAAAGTGGAAAATCAAGCTAGATTTCACTGGACCTCAATCAGTGACACACGCTGTTGTTCAGTAGCACAATGCACTAAATTTTATCCTGTATCAGAGCCGTTTACCTATCGGAAGAATTAAAATTAACCAGTTCAGTAAAATCGAATGAAAGTCGGAGGATAAGCAAGGCAACCTTTGGTCGATCGCATTTGTTGAAAAGAGTTTGTGTTACAGATCGGTGCGTTAACTTGTAGTTTTGGAACACATGCTGTCTATATTAGCTGTACAAACCTCAGTGAGTGAATAACATCTTTTAAGGTATTCGACTACTCTGCATATATGTTGCAACACAAGCGGTCAAGATCATTAGGGTGAATATCAGTGTTTACTGAAGTTGATGGTAACTGAGGTAGTTATCACTCAGGTTTCCTCCTCGCCTTTCCGCTGCTTCCCAGCCTTCCGTGCACAATTTTTGAACAAGCTTGGGAGAGCTTAGCGTTAATTAATCTTGTTGCTAAACGATAAAGCCGACTACTTGTTGCGCAGTCTTTCATTCCAAGTTTGGTAGGACAGTTATTGGTCAAACCACTTGTTTGTCAATCGGTTGGGAGTATAGACGTTGTGGTCACACAGAATCAGTGATCAGGACCACATGGCTAACTGCTTCGTTCGTTTGGACGTACTCAAACAGCTACAAATGAAAGCTGTCTCACATTGTACTTTGTTTAATGAATAAACTAGACAATAAAAACTGTCTGTAATTGTCTCATTATTCAACCATTTTTTAACTAACACAGATACACTCAAACCGCGTGCCAGCAACATTCATCAATTGTTTTCAGTGTTGTTTGCCACTGTCCACATAGTGAGATCGGTAGCTAAATTTAAACTTTTCTACCACGTCATGCGAGTTTTTGATAGTATGCGTATACTTCACCTGAGATATAGAATCTAATTCATTTGTCCGGTGGTCGGTGCTCTGTTGTTGTTTTTGCTCATTACCTTCCCGTGTAGAAACAGGTTTGGAAATGATAATTTACGGACTCTTAGAATGTTGTGCAGAACAGAGCATGAGCAAGTGTTTGCGCCAATCAGTTTGCAGGTTGATGGGCAAGTAAAGATTTGTTGTACGTTTTGCAAACGTGAGGCAAACATTTTAATTAAAAAAGGAAACTGAAAGTGAAGAGCGGTTTAGCATACAACAAGCCTACGTTGAATAAACACCTAGATACAACTGACAAAAAGATTTACAGACGAAAGGCAACAAGAACACAGGCGAACACACGTAAAGACATACATACCCAACAGGTGGTGCTGTGGATTGATGAGGTGACTAGAAGAATTGCAGTGAGGGTCAGCCCTTGCCTGTACGTCAATAGAGCAGAATACTGAATACTGAGTAGTTTAAAACTAAGCCTTCTCTCAAATGCTTGTAGTGCAGTGAAAACTGATCTAGTGCTGCCAGTCTTTTCGAATGAGATGAGCCATCCTGAATCACTTGGCTCTGTTTGTAGTCACTTTTTGATCGTTTGCAATAAAAGCCACATTTCCTGGTACGGAAAGAAAACCAGAGTTCTTTTGTGTTTTTTATATTCAGAACGACTGAATAACACTCAACATAACTTTTCTAGCGATCATGTTTGACTATGAACTTAACTGCTTCAAATAGTAAGTCAGTATTTGAGAACTAAGTGAATTCAAACCACTCTGAAACGTCTCGAAATTTTGCAGACTATCAAGTTTGCTGTGTTCACTGTCAAATTAGGACATTAGTAATCATACATTCTTTGGCAATAGATGTTAGCTCATGATGGATCACGGCGGAATGTCACTATTACCAAACAATGGTATCATAATCGGCTGCTGACGATTTTGTTGAATCTAAGGCAGATTAACTAATCCACTGTCCACCCACGAGAACTTAAATATTGAGCTATTTCTGGAAACTGGAGCTGTTGGTAGATGATGAATTTATACAAATCCTGATAGACCACGTCAGGGTGTATTGACTAGTCTGCTGTTTCGGTCAAAATACCTTAAGTGATTAGTGTGTATTATGAATTCTGTTTTACTTTATTGGGGGGCCTAGCTGAGTCGTCTTGGAGGAATCATCTAACAGGCACCCCATATCCTTCAGAATTACGGAAAGCAAAGCTTTTAATAGACGAACTACTGGGTCATTCCTACGAACAATTTTAAATATATAAGAACTATCGTGAATTTTCCAAGCAGACGCTCGGTTGATGAAAAGTAGCCATTTTTAAAGTGCCATGATAAAAAACATGACTAGACAAGTACTCACTATAACAACCAACGATCTCGCTCCAGCAGCGAAGTACAAGCGTAGGTGCGCTTCATTTGTGATTCGGTTTCTCCAGTAAGGATGTGTTGCAACAGACCATCTTCGACAGAGATCGGGAACATACTTGATCCAGTGCCAATGATCTCTGATCTACTTCTCACAGGTTCTGTAGATTTGTGAGAAACAACCTGATGGAATTTAAGAAATGAAACGCACACCAGAAATTCCTACAGATGTTAGCCGTATATTTGGTCACTTATAAAACGATTGGTATGTTTTGTAGTTCAAAACTAGCGAGACTACAGTTTGCACCAGATGTACCCACTTAATGATCGAACACAAGTAGTGTCATCATGTTGGACAGCAAAGATAGCACTCGGAGTTCTGATACTCCTATGACGAAACCGAAACTGCAAGTCTCATTAAAGGCGAGAGCACAATTAGGAACCTTCTGGCCAGGTTAGGTTCAGTCCATTTCCGGTGTGAATACGAGAACGATAATACAATTCTTTCAGATGTGTTAACTAACGAAAGTAAGCGTACAATGTACTGGGGATTGACGTGAACCAGACAGTGTCTCAGTCTGCTCGATTTCTTACGGAGGCCACAGAACTTTTCCCTAGTTCTAACGTCGTTTGACGGTGCCAGAAAATTATGCACCGCGGGAGGAACCAGAAAAGAATTAGGACAATTAAAAGGTGCACTAAATTAATTAACATTCATGACATGTTTGTATAATTCCCAACCATTCACGAGTTCCCAAATTAGAGAAAATGACGTCCAGTGATTTCTCCTAAAATGAGGGGACCTAATGACGCGGTTAAAGCCGACTTTGGATTGGAGATTTCTCGAACATATCAAGCCTCTTGGCTGCATCTGACCCTACTCTTCATGTCCTCGCGACCAATTCACAAGCCCCACTCAATCCTTCCGAGTAACCGGTGAGCCTGCTTTTTCATCTGGAATGCTTGACACGACTGAGAATCGGTCAAGGAGCATCGATCACATTAGTTGCACCAATACCTGAGTCAACAGATAATTTTCATATACTGGTTAATCTGAACTAAGCGTTCTAGGTCATTGGGCTTTTAGTTCACCATAGAAACACGGTAATAGTTTCTTCCCCCTACATGACTGCATCGTGCAGTTCAGTGGAACTGCCTAAGTTTATTGGGGCATTGTTAATCACAGTTCATAAGGCTCACCTGTGTCCAAAAGAAATTTACCGTTCCTTCATTCAGACTTGTCTTTCCTGTCCAAAGCCAACGTTGATTTAGGAAGCTACGTTTAAACTTACTTTCATTTCTAAATTAGCGGTTAGTTTGTTTTATATGAAGTAGTATATGTTTGCAGTTGGAAAGTGTACGCGATAAATCTGTCTTGCAAACTTTCTGTGCCCTCGTTGTGATTCGGTTTAATAAGAGCGAAAAACGGCTTCACAGTACTTTCATTTATGTACCATCTAGTGTTGTCAATTGTATATTTGTGTGATAACCTATCTCACGTATTACAGCATCACAATCAAGACTGTCAAATTTGAACAGTAAGTAGCGCTTACTGAATGAAGGTTGACTAACCTGAAAGCAGAAGCCTCCATTGGAAGGCACCATACTAGAGTCGATCGGCTGAATGGTGTCTGTGATATGTGAGAGACTAGCTGCCTCCAAACCTAGCTGAAACGCGTCTAAAAGGTCTCGAGGCAAACAAATTTGTCGTCTCAGCAAATCCACTGCTTCGACCGGAGTAACCATGCGGCGGTCCCTGTCGGCTAGTGGATCGTTTGAACTGTCATCCGACTCCGGATAGCTGAACCAAGGAGTGCAACAGAACAGTGGCATGAAATTCTAAAAATGAATCAGCAGAATCCAGTCATTGTTAGCTTATTATATTTTAAGATTACTAGTAACCTCAACATGCTCTGACCACCTTTTTCGTGAATTACTTTTCTGACCGGCAGCCAGAGTTCTGTAATAGATATTCGCGTGCAGTTAAATTGATTTTTTGCATGCAGCTTTCGAATCCAGCCGTATTTCTGACACTGTCATAGTGTTTACACCCAAGACATCTAGTAGTGCTAAACAATAATGTGGCTTCCTATCGTAGTAGTCATTTTCAAAAAGCTTTTGTTTTAAACGACCGATATGGAGGAATCCAGTACGGAACTGTTCATACGAATAACACAATCTTCAATGTGTTAAGACAGTGATAGAATACCCTCGTGAGTAGTCTTCTGTATATGGAACTTGTCTGACCAAAACCAAGAGACCAATTGATCCAGTCCATATGTTTTCTACCATTTCACTGATTAGCCCATCTTAGTTACTTTGATCACAATCATTAGGTTACAGCCATTTTATCGTTTCGATGCTTCATTCACTCCACACATACTGTAACGGAAAGATGCGCAATAAAACAATCTTCAGTGGCCAACTCGCTGATTGTCACACTATGCGTGTGTTTGCGTTTATGAACCGGAATTTCGGCCCACAACAAAGCTTCGGTTTCCGCTATCACGTCTTGTGCATTTCTGCCTGGTGTGTGTGTGTGGTCGACGACTTCTATCGGTGGATCTCTGTCCACCATTCCTTGTTCGTTGGCCCGATCTCGTTGGGTGACGGCTCCGCATGCCATCCCATGTTGCCGCACTCTATCCGCTCTGAGTTTTGTGTGTATTCCGTGACTGTGCCAAGGTATTATACAGAACACTGGAATAATCGCACCTCCGATCTGGTCACCCATCTCATTTTGCATAAGACGTCTCGTTCGTTGGTCTGATCTTGTTGAGAGATGGCTCATCCGGCGGCCCGTGTTGTCCCGATCCGCTCGTTGTGAGCTTTTAGACGTATCTGCTCACTGCGTTGAGGTGGTCCGCCGGGAATTGGACCATTTGCACTTCCAGTTTGATAATCCACAACAATATGGCGCTCAATTCATCAGTTTAGTATTTTGTTTAGGCACGTCGCTAGCCCACTGTTCGACAGCGTATATCGGATGCATCACAACGGTAGCTTAACAGATGACCGAGCTATCTATTACTTTACTATGTACTGCGACCACAAGAGAGATGGCAAAATTGGAGGCTTGTTTATATCTCAGAAGGAATGTAGAGATACTCCTGGGAAGAGCCGTCCCCGAAAGCCGTCTTCCGGTGATACACGAGGACATTTTGGACCGACACAATGGTGAAAAGTGTGAACGTAAAGAGGGAAGGTTTATACAGTTAGCTGAACAGAACCCTACTGAGAAAAATTGTCTAGGTACAAAGTGGATTCGGATGTATGATCTCCGATCTTACCAAACTGGAAGCAAACCAAACCGAGAAAAACACCAAAAGTGTGTTTTCATGCCCACCATTTTTTTTAAACAAAACAAACAACATTGGCTTTCACTTCCATGACTGAATCACTTTGACCAATTTGATAAGATATTGGCTGAGGTGTCTCGGCTAAACTGGTGTCCATTTTGACTCACCTAAAATCACAGAGTGGAAGGTGAGCAGAAAGAACGTCCATCATCATCGGTCCCTTTAGTGGTCAGGTATGGGGAGATAAGATGGGGACAGTTTTGGAAATAAAACCGGCTGTTAGGCTACTTACTTTTTCTCCTCACAGGTCTAAACACAACCGGAACGCTGGAACTGAGTGTGTTCCATCTGGACTGGTAGCCAACACTTTTGTACGCAGTTTGATGCGTGTGTTTGTAGTCAGGTCCGTTACATCTTGGTTTAATAAAATTAAACGTGGCACTGTTCAGTAGTAACGCTGGTTAGTAAAGTTAAGATTTTATCGCGTCCATTACTATAGGAGTTACAGTAATGGTATTTTGAATTTATTTATTCCGTACACCATGAACTATGGGCGTTAATCATTTACGAAAGATAACTGAAGCAAGGCTGACTGTACAGCTTAGATATTCATACAACAATGACCTCCGGAAACATTCCTAACAGCGGACGTGTAATAGTAACGTGAAGTAATATTGATCGCTTCCAATGTACAGTCAGCTAGTAAATTATACTTCCAACAAGTCTTGCTTTAGTCGTACATCAGTGCTGCATTGAATTGTCAAGGAGCGTGCTAGTTGGAGAAAATAAGTATTTCATAAAATTCGATTAGGATGAGGGGTAGCAATGTACCACGCAAATTTTTATGATGAGCTGTCTCAATGCAACACATTATCTTGATTCGTTTTGTTCTCCTCTGAACCATTCAGGTAAAGAGGTGGTGATATAACGGACACTTTTGGGACGTTCAGCTCCATTCTGGGTGCCGATTTGTTATACGTGGCTAGGGTTCAAACACAACATACCACAGTTGACGGTGGATGTGGTGGTCATTGAGTAGCTGAAAGAAAGCTCGAAAAAATCCGATAGCATAGTAGACGAGAGGTTTTCTACACAACAGTGTAGTGAGTGACCAAATCCGCGATGAGATTGTTTCAACACTCAGTGGAATATCTCGACCCGATAGTGAGATATGGTCAAAACCCATGGCTGCTGACAACAGGATCAACCAGAGGAGCTCAAGCTCAACGAAATCGGCTCAACGGACGAGAAATGTCCAGCAAAAATCCACCACAGAAAGCGACAGCCAGTCATGTAGAACTAAGCAGAAACGAGCACGACGTTTAAATAGAAACCATCACTGCATCGTGGATGGAAATTCCGGCCGAAAACGCGTGTGTTGGTAGTGTGGGAACACGCGAAGTCGATAATAAAGACCTCGCTTTACTGAACGACTTCACACTCCATTAGCACAGAGCTCACCGGAAAGGGTTTAACTGTGCTAACCATATCAATCGAAATAATTCCGAAATCCTCAGAACGTTTGTGGTACTGTTGGCTCGTAAAATGCTGGAATACTTTTTGACACAAAATTTGAAGCCACATAACCTGAGGAGCGACAAAATCACAAAGTTTCCGAACAAAATGGTAGAAACAACTTACCTCCGGTTCAGTTGATAAGGCGACAGAAAAAAAAAAATAAACAGAGAGCAAGATATACGAAAAACCACTCTCGAAATTTTGAGTCCAGTTGTGGATGTTGGAAAGGAAATCCGTGGTTACAGTATGTACAGAACAATGCATACAACAGCTCGGGCGTTATTTAAGATCAGCTGTGCACATAGTGGGTTCTCATTTTCTGATAGATTGGAAATAAGCAACCTGGTCTAATAATGTCGAAATATTCATGTGCATTGTACTACGTTCGTCTTAGATTTGAGTGTCGGTTGCCCGAATGGCTAGGTGACAGAATTGTGTCAAAACACTTGTCTCATTGAGCTGTTCGCTAGTACAGACAAACAATCTGTGAAGGACATGAGTGATCCGAAGCATGGTCTGGGGGGAGATTATTTGCTTAAAGGATGGTACTATGCAATAACACTCATTGTAGAAGTGAGAAACGCCAACCTGTCAAGCATTCCACTGCAATAGATTTGTGTGTAAATGCATGTTCGGATTTGATTAGGCGACAAGTGAGCTAAACAGAGCTGCCCGGAGCTTTGTATAACCAAACAGAACATTTGAGTGACATTCTTGTTGCAGATAGAGAGTGAGTTCACTGACTGGTCTATTATTAATCAAGTAATTAGGCATACTAGAGTAAAAATTAGCAACAGCCTACTACTACTATCCATAATTACGAACATTTCGACCGAACACAGACCACTAACATCCCATATTACCTGAGGCACGGCAGAATATAGAAGGGGGGAAGACCAATTGTTGCTATGACCAGCAACACCTGAACAACCGCTGTCTTTTCCAAACCGTACTATGAAACGGAACTCCAGTTCTATTCGAGCTGGGTGCCGAACTGTATATAATCCTATAAGAAGGTGGACAAATGACTTTAATCAGCATGACGAGAAAACGCTGGCAAGCAAAACGGTCAGCCTGATGCACAACGCCATTATAACCCATATTTTGAGCCACAAATCTTACTAGTCGAACTGTATACACCAGCCAGAAGCAATTCGATCAGTACGCGAGTGCAATGTTCATTATCAAAGAAAATAGCTGAAAGTCCACGGATCTGGACATCACGATTTAATAATCAAAACTGTACACAAGATCAGTTCGCTTATTCCAACTTGTTGACGTAACAGGTGTAGGAATTACACACGCCTCTTAAATGACTGGTTCCATTATGGACACAATTTGTGATCTAAATGTTTTTGATAAAACACAACTTCCAATTTGCGTTTTGAAGGTGCAACAGTATTCGGATGGTGAAAACAGAGCATTTGTAGGACATACAGTCAACTCAAACAATACACCATCAACCACGTGTACTTTTACAGTTTAACTAAGTTTAAGGCGTGCCGATTCCCTGATAGTGTGTTTGTCTATCTCGTCTCTTGTGTCATCCGTATGCGAAACCGTTCCTTCTGATAGTTCTAAGATGGGCAAGTTTCATCATCCATGAATTTTGTTGTAAACATACGTTGCTAATAGATTATAACATGCGGACAACAGAACACTGAATCAATTTTCAGAAATGATGGACGGTTTATACGTTCCTGTTTCAAGACAACCAATTTTGTATACTGTCCGGAACCTTGGAAATAGTGTAATTCAAATCGAACGCGGGAAACATCGCTCAGTAAGCCAGCCTAAATCTGTGGTCCCGACCTGACCAAGAAGGGTTGCCCGCAAAACAGGATATTTAACGCGCCTCTCCTTTAAAAAGCTTCCACCAACCTGAAGACTACTTGCAAATGATAATGAACGAACTTCCGTATTTCAAATTTCGGTCATACCCCAGGTGCGTTCGGAGATACATTTAACATACCAGTATATTACGTGAATAAGAATAAGAAAAAAAGTTTATTGCTCACGTCATTTAATAAAAACGGCAATATTTTCCATGAAAGTTGTTTCCCGGGGAGATTCTGCCTCACAAGCCACAACTAGAATACCGCCTTGTATATCAAACGGATTAGTATAGACTTGGTCTGCTACTTCAAAGCATATAGGCTAACAGGAATCTTCTGCAAAAGAACAGGATTAATTTCGTTGCTGCCACTCAGTACGCATGATATTCGAAGCATCACTAGTGCAATACTACACAGGTAAACCGTTTGAGTCCCTACCATTTTTATGCAATCGTTTATGTAAGTTAATCCGTATTATGTATGGGACAAATCTCATGTACCCACTCGATCGATGTGTTTCAGGACTTGAATGAGAAAACAGTTGTAGTACCTATTGGGGTGCTTCAACTGGTTTTTCAAATACGCGTTCCAAAATAAAGGGTTATTTTACTGACCACCCTCAGTAGAACATGATAACGGAGTTCCAAATCTGACCAATCAAATATTGCAACCGACAGGTAAAAAATGACATTTCCGGAAGCCCCCCGTTATGGAATTCAGGCGGACTGTTCCTAATTTTGCTCACCCGCCATGTGAATTGCAAACAAGTTAAACAGTTATTTCCTAACCATTCAGCAAATATATTAAGTCATTAGATGTTAGATGGCGAGCCATTTTCA
This sequence comes from Paragonimus westermani, assembly GCA_008508345.1. NCBI lineage: Eukaryota > Metazoa > Platyhelminthes > Trematoda > Plagiorchiida > Troglotrematidae > Paragonimus > Paragonimus westermani. Next base: position 105,854 of record QNGE01000968.1, on the reverse strand, counting down.
TATCCTGATAAATCTGCATCAGTTGAAGCAACGGTAAGCTTTTTGTAAATTACCACTGTCCGTATAGTGTTTCAGGCAATGAGCAGTGAGCACCATTTGTATGTTAACGTTTCCCTTTACACATTCAAACTCTTTCCACAAAATGTGTCAATGTGGCCGACCAACAGAACGATGATTAATTCAGCTGGTCATGTTAACCGATAAGCACTGCTGACCTTATGACCACTGTTGTTTCAAACAGACTTGTATTTAGTCAGAAAGGCAGGATAAAGTTTTGCACAATGAATGTTGGAACGTAGATAAGTGCAACACAAAATGTGAGTTGTTGTGGTTGAGGGCAAAGTGACAAATGAGCAACATCAGTTATGTTCCAATATGGAGAGGCTGTTATTGGCAGGTCGGTTAGAAGTAACCAGTACACTTGACGATTTCAACACAGCTTGTGTCGTATACATCAGCAAAACTCAACGGTAGAATATCTTGGAAGAATTGCTTCCGCTGGTACACAAAGAATGTTGGGTCAAGCAAACCATAAAGTTTGTGACTCCCATGTGGCGAGTGGTCCTAATCGCAGGTATATCGACTGATTAGAAGGCAATAGTGACTGAAAGTGGCGGCGCGCCAATTTAGTTGTTCAGTTTAGTCACTTGAGCAGTAATCAAACTGTTGGCACTATAGAAACACAAGAACAGGGGTTCATACCAGCGATTCAGAGAAATGAACACAACCAGTGGAGTCTGGGGAGGATGAAAGTCGGGCGTAGTTTCTTCTTTCTGATCTGGTAGACTGGAATTTGAGAGCTGCTGTCAAATTTGGTTTGCCATAAATTGGAAAAACTACTTTTACGGATTGACTGACATTTCGGCTAATCCGAGAAACCTTTACACTTGAGAAAAAGTGAGCAAGATTGGTTCGAAAAGTGATCACACTGAACTTTGACAGTTATTGTGACAGACCGCTACAGTTAGCGGTAGGTCAGCCGCTGATATTATATGATAAATGCCACGGGTTCATTGTAAACAATTTCTGCTTGACTGGTTTTTTATCCTGTTGAAATAGTATTGTAGTGAAAGAGAATTATCGAATCAAGAACGCCTGTCAACTGGACAATCGACGGCATGGTGAACGGCAGGTAAGTTCATTTGACATACGTCAGTGATTTAGTGGTTGGAAATGGTTAACTATCTAACGACGTTTCCAATGTGCTAATATGTTTCTGTATTACGGAAAGGTGAATTATATTAAGCTACCCAAACCTAAATAAGAGCACTGTGCGTAACAGAGCCTGGACCAACAACCGTCTGAATGACGGTCGGTGGTGTTACTGTGAGTTCATCGATTTCGCAGTCAAGATATTCGGTATTCGGTTGTCCGTCGAGGTTGACCTTTAAGTTGCAAACGTTCATCCAACAACTGAGGTAACATAATTAGTCCAAACGAGGTTGAGCTACGAACACGATCAACAGTCAGGAAAGAACCCGCTTGCCTTGACAAAATGGTGTCCAGTTTGACACCCATTGAAATTCGTGAACAAAAAGTTGCACTATGTGTAGATGAATAACACAGACTATACCTTTCAGTTCACCACGATTCGAAGCTTAGTAAAGAGGTAAAGCTCTCTTTTTCCAGTATGCAATGAACTATGAAATCTTGAATTGTGACTATTAGGTGGAACAAGATCACCAAAAGATCTTGAGTCAACCACCTGTCAGAATACTCATCAGATTTTCTAAGACAGACAATTTGATCGGAGCACTGGGATAAGAAACACACCGTCTAGGGGGACCGTTCCTAGAATTTACTTAAGTTTGTGCACTAGGATATCATCAAAGCTATCCCGAGAGCAAAGTCTACAGCTTCAGTAACACAAAACTAACTTGCGTGTGACATACCAAGGCTTACGTGGGTTGAATACGGTCAGCCTGCTCGGGTCAGTGGACAAAGACATTTAATGGGCCGGACGACTGACTATATTACTACTAGTTTGCAAAGTTATTACAGGATTAGACCTTAGTCACACGGTTCATCGGAATTACTTAAGGGCACACTGCAACCATGGAAAAACATATGGAAGTGGTTTTCAAACTAATGTTAACTTTATTAACACTGTAGTATCCAGAACTATTTTCAAGCTTTAGAACTAATTCAGTATATGCACGGTTATTCTCTGCTCTCTGAAATCACGAGACCAAATAACAACTGAAGTGAAGTACATATCTAGAGCATATGAAAACAGAAAACGCGTTTTTTGGTCATGCTAAGTAATGGTTAAGGAATTGCACGATAACTGTTGCAGTTGAGTGGAAGAAGTTTACCGACGCAGTCTAGTCGATGTTGTCGCCTACGAACAATTACCATAGGTGGATGTCCATTTTTGGTACTTTCGCTTATAGCAAGACATGCACAGTACGTTTCATGAAGTTGCAGTCACAGTTGTGTTTGGTGGACGCAAGTGCTTCACAATCATTAATAATTTAGTGCCACCTGGCGAAGTTCAGATTTGGGTAGCGTATCAGCCAATTTTATAATATTTGGTAAGGTTTCTGACTATTTGTGCCCTGTAAACCTTTTTCAAAGTTATATTATTCAGAAGTGTTATGGATCCTCTTACTTGTTATAATTTTGTAAACCTCAGAGTCCTGCCACCTTAGACTATACTGTTGAGATCTCGATACGCATTACTAACGACACGGTTGTATGACTAAATCGTAATAACTTCATAAATTGACTTCCGCCAACTTTGACTTATTAGTAAAATGACTGTTTTCCTTCCAACTGAGAAATTTACTGTGTTAAATTTTCATGGGAACTTGTTCAGTGTGCATCTTTCCTTACTTTCCATTACCGCTGGACCTTCCATGACATGGGGCGCCGTGCGGTCGTTCCACGCAGAGGCAACTAATTACTTACAAGTAGTATAGCAGATTCGTCGGTTCCGAGATCTACAGTAAACAGGTGTTTCGTGCTGATTAGACACAATAAAATCCAAACAGTTATCTGCCAGTTGGCTAGTGATAATCGGGACCAACTGTTTGGAAGCACAACAGGGTGTTTGGATAATGAAGTCCTATGGTGAAGATGTGAATCGGTGGTGCGGGTGCTTCGATGCATATCTACCAAATGATTGAAGTCCGGCAACATCGATCACTGATGTAGGTTTCGTATGATAACTGGTTTCGTATGGTCACAATCTGCCACTAAGTGAAAAACCTCAGATGTTCTGTGGTTTTGGGAATAATTCACCACAAGTCACCACAGATCACCCCAAAAGACTTAACAGTTAACCTATTCCTGCTTTCAGTCGCTAACCAATCCACCGGTACCAAATCACTCGTTCATTATTCTATATGTAGTTTCGCCATTGAACGGAGTGCCTGGATTTTGTCAACTGTCCGCCGGTTTATTTTCGATACCGAACACTCCAGTCGCACACGATTCACTTCATAAACAAATGGACCAAAATGCAAGAGGGCTGTCAGTGCCATTTTGTGTATCAATCTACCTTAGTTTTAAAAACGGCATCATCTGCTTCCATTAGACGTTTGTGTGTGGTCAACCGACCTCCGCTTTAAAAAGTGTATTGGAACTCGCTCATATTATCAGCAAAAGTGAGCAATGTTGTTTTGTTCCGTAGCCCGTTTGGAAGTTTCCGAGTGTCAACGTACATTTAGTTCAGAAACAAAGACCATACTTCCTGCAGACCCATCTGATCATGTTCGTCGAAGTGAATGCTGTCAACAACAAATGATGGTATTCTGCAGATCGATGAATAATGCAGGGGAACCATGGTAACGTCAATAACAAAATCAGATACATAAATCAGACAACTAACAGAAGTATATGGATAGAGAGTATGTGTGAAAACAAGAAGATTGTATGATGTACCCAATATGTGAAAATAGCGTCAAGGTCACGTGAATGAGCCGAGTCAACATGAACATTGAATACACACGGGGATAGAGGGTACCAGGAAGCCAGTCATAACAAGAAAGAACTAGAGTTGATGACCGAGCGATTAGGAAAGTTGACTCCTGACATGAAAGATAGCCGGTCCGATCCCCGACTCCGGCTATTTCTACCCAGTAATTCCAGACAAGGACGAAACCGGTCGTGACGTCCACTTGAGAGTGAGCGTCAAGAGGTACTGCGAGAAAGAACTTGCTTAGGATGATTACAATCACGGGTACCAGAAAGACGTCATAGGGATCGATCGGTATTCGAGCAAGCGCACATGCTTTTGTTTGTGACTGTGTCAGAGACCAGGCAAAAGTCATATTTAGACCAGAGTGCTGTGAAGTGTCTGTGGCACCATCCTCTAAATGTTTATTGAGAACTATAGAGTTTGCGAGCAAACAGTCACAATTCACAGTCGGCTGAATGAAGCAAACATTAGTGGTTGGAGTAATTCTTCATATGTGATGGTGAAGTGACTGCCAACAGCCTATGGAGTAGAAATGTTGATTCATCAATGAGATAAGGTCAGATGAAAATAGACAACTGCTCTTTTGACTGAAACTCGGCAGATCTGTAGATATAATTTTATAGATTACCAAAATTTATGGTCATTACCGGCCATTTTTCGCTCTGTTCAATATAGATAACCATTTCGGCGCAAATTTTCTGATCAAAAGGGTGAATGTTTCGGCATGCAGTGTGTAATTTTGGGCTAGGCTGTTCTGAGTCTATGCATTACATTTCTGCTTAGAATTAGCAACGAGGTCGAAAGTCGATACCACGCAACCATCGCTCAAATCAACAGAGTGATTAACCACTTCAGCTGCCAACGCTAACCGCACATCTTGTCAAGTGGTAGACTGTAGGGATGGAAGTGTAAACAGCTAGTGGGATTTCGGGGCAGGGAGCATTCTTGATGTGAAACCAGAAGACGAAACAACAGACTACATGCTCGGCAGATTTCGCTAGATTTTCTCAGGTGCACTATTGAGTTGTTGGGGTCTATGATACAGATAAACTATTAGAGAAGGAACGACGGAAGATTGCACACACGGCAGAGATTGGTTACTTTTCATCGTATCGTCATTTCTTTATTTCTATTGACGATGGCTACAACAGTCAGAATTATGATCCACGTCGAAACAATACAGTCGAAAAAGCGGCTAAAAACTACTTTTGGTTATCTCTGGAAGATAAGCACACCTGGAGTAAGGTTGCATTGAAATCGTTGTATACATTTTCGCGAATATCGGGTTGAAGCGTCATTTTAAGGAAAGAGAACAAAAAACACAAACGATATGGCTTACTATAAGGGTTTTATAAAATCTCATACTCAAATTGTAGTTAGAAAAAAAAGATGGTTGTTCTAGCGTTATGGGGACCAATCGAGTAAAGTTGCAAACTAGATGAACATGATTGTACAAATTGCTCATCAGGGGCAGAGTTTCTACACGAACAGGACTAACCAGTCGGCGCTCACTGACACGACGCAAAAGGAAACCGAAGTTTAATTTACTAACCTGTTAGGTGTACATGTTGGTTAGGTGGTTTCATGTTCATACTGGTTTTCCCCGTGGTTCCTTCGGGCCAACCAAGTGTGAGTGTAACCGTATGTGCAGGGATAGCCGTTTAAAAGTTTTCTCGTGTGACCAGAGTGATCACTCACCGTTAGTCCGTTGACGGCAGTTGGACAGCTGTGCCACCTGAACCAAAACTCACTCCTACCACTGTGCTGAGTGGCTTTCAATCTGGCGCTTTAGTGTATGGCATGGTTTTTCTGTTACTCGGGGCCCGTGAAATTTTCGAATTCATTGTTATTCATCCCACGGGCTAATTTCGAAGGAAGGTTGTCAGTTTCACAAGCAAAGATATACCGGGAAACCAACACGGTACAGGGGGAATGCCTACAGAGTCTGGAATGATTAATGGAAACTGTGATTTCACAGTTTGGCGTGTCCGCCACATTAGAGGGACCACAACGAGTGGAATATTGCGTTGATTTTCTAAAGAAAACCATTCATAGCAATCCATATGGTGCTCACAGATGAGATTATCCTTCCCTTTGCGCGACCATATTACCATCCGTTGGAGAAAGTTCATCTTCCCCAAGAGTGGTTCAATTTTTGAGAAATCTTTGAAAATTAGTTTGTGAATTTGAATATTATCTTCTTCGCGTCACAACGGGCTAGAACTTAATTCTGGTGCACACTTCCCCTCCGTCTTCGATTGGTCCACTTCCGTTTTAATGTACTAATTCAAGTGGGGTCTTCCAGGGCTGTTCAAAAACTATATATGCGCAGACGCTGGTCTGTTAGATTGCCTTTGGGTTGACTGCAAATACATTCTCGACTAAAGGTCACAGTCTTCTGCGTTCTTCTGGGGTTTTCTTGTACTATGAAGCTCTGTGCTACGTGTCCGTGATTCGTATATTCGTACACTAGCCATTTTTCGTTATCGTTGATGAGGCAGTAAGAACTGACAGCCTGATGACGTCTAATAGTGAGGGTTTGATGTGACTTCTTTAGATTCAAAGTGCCAAGATTTTACCGTGACAGGTTTGTTTCCCTGTAGCTATTTTGATGTGTCAGAGACGATATTTGTATGTATACAACAGATGATTCATTACTAAACTTAACGATTATGCACTCTCAAGACCAGTAACCTCAGGTGTGTAATTTTATATTCGTAATAAAAGCGCTGAACAAAAATTTGCACTTAGGTTACCTGATCTACTGAGGAAGCATTTCATAAAGTTTACAACGTAAGCCAAAAAACTATTGATAGTCAAGTGCCTAGACAAACAGCTGTACAAATAGCGAAAACCAGTAAATGTTCACATATGTTTGATAGAGCGCGTTGTTGACTTCACTGGGATCGATGAAGTACATTTTGAACAACATTGCAAGTGTAGAATAGAAAACAGTTTTACTGGTTAACGGTGGCGTTAGTGGTGTTCAGGATGAACTTCTTGAGAACTTTTGCTTGGCAATCACTGCCTTCGATCAGGTGGTGAATTTCACATGACAGTGAGATGAGCGGGTAACTGAATCAAAATTTGAGTATTTTCGATTCTTGGTGTGGCTTCATCGTTCAGCTGGAATGCTAATTGTCGCGTATAGGTTCTCTGTGCCTGTCTGTCTTGTTCGAGTTCATCTGAAGTCTTGATCTTCTACTGTCAGGCTACTTTTAAGTTAACAAATTTGCCAAGACACTGGCCACTAAATCTGCTGAAAACGAGTGTTTTTCTTAACTATTCCATCAGCTTTGTTCACATAGTCCGTTCTCATATTTTGCCATATCTTGGACTGCTTAATAAAGTCAAACCATAGGTTTACATGCATTACCTTGCTGACGGCAAATAAAATGAGTTCTAAGAATGCTACCCTGAATTAATATGGCACATGTAGAATCCGGTAATCGATCCAGATCACCTAGTAACAGTGGACTTACTATCCGAATCTTATATCAATGGACAACTTCTCTTCATAATCAACATCTACGACTAATCGACAGTAAAATTATAAACAGGTATGAGCCACTGAAGACGAGGCAAGTTTAATCGCAAACATTGAATAACATGTAACTTTGGAGCACAGTAGTCCGAGGTAACGGGCAATCAATTTGCTGAGGAAACCTCGAAATCGAATCCAACTCTTAGCTGTCCAATTGTGAACTGGTAAGGGAATTGGTAGGTGTTAATCGTGATCACTGTAACACCGCTGCACCTCTATGGTCAAGGTCTTAAGGCTACAAAATACTCCTCTGAACATGTGGACACGAATTCACTGTAACTATGCATGTGCATACATCCACATGCATATCACGTCAGGCAGATAGGACTGAGCACGGGGCTGATACAAACAGGAAATCATCAGATTGACTCTTGGACCTGAAAAGATCAACTAGCCTACAAAAATATATGTTTACCAGGGATTTACAATTGCCAACCACGTATTTAATGTAGGCTAATTGGTCTTTTCAGGTTCAACTAGCCCACACTAAATATGCGGTTAACAACTGTAATTCTCTGGTAAGTACTGTTGGGTAACTTGTGCTCACGAGAAAAAGCTCGGAATACGATATTTGGTGAACACCCTTAACCGTACACTCTGGTTTACGTGATCACGTTCGTCCAGTATATTTTGGTCAGGCTGAGCGATTTCAATCAACTGTACCACAAAAGGAGGTCAGTATACCAAAGCTTACTACGTGAGACATCAAAGATGACGTGAAACGACACAAACTATAGTGTATTTGACTAAGCCTTTCAAATTCTATCCCCTTGAGAGAAAATCAGGTAAGTTTGTTTAAATCAAGGAAATTTCACTCACACTGACACCGGCTGACTCATGCTATGGAACACAGAGTGCAAACCTAAAGTGAAATATCGGGAATTGTTGTGCAGCAATCAGCGATAGCTTCTTTTAAAGAGTGTTTACATCATTTCCGCCACCATTCACAGAAACTTGGAAAATTTTCGCCTGGATCTATTAAGCTGACTAGTAATCAACATTGTGTGTACTTGCATCTGTATGTCTTTGCTTTTCATAGTTCACTGTGAATTTCATCTTCCATCCTTACCTTCTCTGGGATGCACTAATCTGCACTCCTACACTTTAATGCTCTTTGTACTACACTTCACAAATCTTTCTTCTTAATTTAGATCTCGTCATTGCAGCCTCTCTCTCTGTTTAGTTTCCGAGAGATAAGAGTTTCCTTTTCTTTATTGGCCAATCAACTGGCTAACGAGCATTGGCCTGCTGGACACAAAGGCCCCAGTGGCACACCTCACGGCCTTATTCCTTCGGGTTTACACTGGATATGTGGTGTGTGTGTGTGTGGAACCGCAAGTAGTGTGACGCAAGCCAATTGTCGTGATGGTTAAGCACAGGCGTCCTCTGGCTCCCGTCACGGTGACAGGCTAATCCGAATAGGATGCCGCCAACCATATTCCGGATATTAAAGCTGTTCATCCAACTCATCGCACTGTTTCGAAATTCTTTTCGCGAACCCCAGAGCTAATGTTACTGCCTGAGGATGGGTCTGCCAATCGGCATTTCCGATATTATTTGTAAAGTGGACTTAGCTAGTTAGTTCTTAAAGTGTCAACTGCTGTGAGTTATTGTGATGCCTTTTAATCACGCGCAGTACAAAGTTAACACAACAAATTTTGGAAGTTAACTTGTTGGAATAAGGTAATCACTCATGTGCAACACTCTTCACCTTTAGGTCTTCATTGAGTAACTTTTCACTCAAGGTCATTTGTGTTCAGGCGGCCATGAGGTAATTTGACAGATGGTATTACACTATCCCATAACCGCTTAAAATTTATCAATGACAGTAAAATGTCAGTGAAGACGGTGTCTGAGCAACGGAAAAGTCGACCTAACCTGACGACAGCCAACTAGGTCCAAACTAATATGGCTAGGCTCGTAAATAACAATTCAGTCAAAATGGCTTACTATTGTTTTGAAATGTCAGCCCCAAACAAGTGGACCACATACTGTGTTTGAGGCTTAGAGAGAATGACCATCCGTGTTTGTGTGGAGTGCAAAGATAAATTCCGTAGAACCAGTCGCGCGGGGATTTTGCAAAGAAGATTGACTGTTTTAAGATTTGGGTAAACGCTCGCGTAAATCAAGCCACATGCGAGAAGAGACAACGGGATCAACTTTTACAGTTTATCGAATGATCCACAGGTCCACATTACAGGTCTGGAGTGATAGTCATCGTACCCTGTACTGAAGTAACCAAACCGTTCATTCGCATTTGCCCAGTATGTTCGGTATGCTGCCGAACTGCCGCCAGATGCTGAATTGGTTTGTAGAAAGCGCACCTCAGACTTCTCTGTGTTTTTGTTCTGGTAAACAGCAAACGTTCAGGATTAACTACCTTACAAGTTTTTGATATCTATCTTCGAAAACCATCTTCTTTATAACTATATTTCTAATGAGTAGTATGGCAGATTTATGAATTTAGATGAGACCCAACTGTGAAAAGTCAGGGCTTCGGCTGGATTCGAACCAGCGACAGACACAGCATGCCTCAACGCGGCAAGCGCTCTACCAGCTGAGCTACGAAGC
>QNGE01000968.1:0-95681 GCA_008508345.1 Paragonimus westermani | reverse complement strand
CTTCGTAGCTCAGCTGGTAGAGCGCTTGCCGCGTTGAGGCATGCTGTGTCTGTCGCTAGTTCGAATCCAGCCGAAGCCCTGACTTTTCACAGTTGGGTCTCATCTAAATAACTATATTTGCATGATTCTTAAGCTTATTTAAACTCCATTTTTAAAATTAGACACAGCTCCACCTGGATTCATTTGTTTTGGTGAGCTTCTTCCCCATTCATTTTTGGTCACATTTTAAGGACCTCTTAGGGCTACGTAATTTTTGCTCGCTTGAACATGCTGCTGGGTAACGTTCATGATGAGAAATTGATATAGAATTTGGTATACTTTCTTTATTACCATATCAACTCTCACTTTTGGTCACTGCTTTGATGTTTTCAAGATCCTTCAAACTAACTTCATCACACCACATCAGCCGGTGTCGATGGGTTTACAGACTGCATGTAACTCAGTGATTTAACACGGACGAACGCGTCTGTATGGAGGCTATAATACGTAACTACCAGAAAGTACCTTTTAATATTATCTTAGACAAAATATTTCCCTAAACTCAGTTGTTATCCTGCAGTTCATCCAATTCCAACATTGACATTTTGAAAACCAAATTACTTATTGAGTTATTTTGACCCAACCTAATAATAATTTTGGTAATTTTCCTGTTAGTTTAATTGAATGAAAAAGGATGGATATAAGATGTCGAGGAGTGTGTGGATAGAGTGATTAGAAACCCAGTAGTGTTTTGTTTTTGAATTCGAAAAATCATTGTATATTTCGGTCGAAACAAATTGATCAAACGCATCTCTATTAAGCCATGAATCTTACACCGATCGTAATGAATTAAAGCTGGTAGCGGAAGTCGGAACTCACTTATTTGGGGACCTAACTCACAATAACAACAGTGTAGAGGCAATAGTTAATGATATTTACGAATGTTAATATGGGTGACGTGCCAAGAGCAGATGATTGCCGGTAGAAAGGTGTTAACCATTCAAACATGTGAGTTGGCTGAGGTCACAAGGTGTAGCTCAGGTGTAAAGTGGACACTATGTGAATACGAAGCATGAGCGCTATCCTACTTTGGGACAGAATGTGTGACGGAGTGATAATGAACGCGAGGTGCCAGTCTAATTACTTCAATATAACCTGCTAACTTAATGACGGTTCTCAACCGTCCGCTTACTGTATCGCCTGCATTAAGTCCACGATCAAGTGTTTCTGTCAACAGCTGTTCCATCTAGTAGCCGAAACTAGTCATCAAGACTACAGAGTGGTCGAATGTGAAAGCATGCTGATTGAGGCTACTTGACGGATTCTGCCATTACAACCGAAGTTATTGCATTTCTGCAGGAGGACACTTACCGTAATGTACGTGTGTTAGTGAACAGTCTTTTCAACTAAGGACGTCCCACAGATTTTACAGTTGATTTTACAAACACATTCTGACAAATTCAGAGGCGGTTGTTTGTTTTCAACTGGGAAAATTTGAGACATACCACAATGGTGTTCTTGAAGAACCTGTACCATTGTACGGGATGCGTATTTTTCAAAACTGTCCGAAGGCAGTCTCCTAGTAAGGAAGGATAGTAACCGAAGTTTAATTACTGAAGCAAATACATTTGTGTTGAATACCCTTTGATTTGGGTGTTTAACATTGTTACGGTGGCTAGGTTTCAATGCTGACCTAACGATATTGTGTCTTATTGTTCACTGTGTTACTGAGATCTACAGTTACTGTTATTTTACACAAAAATCTATGACGTCAGTTGAACGCCAATATGTCGCTGGTGAGAAGTGCTGTTCTGATTGGTAGAGACTGATTAGAATAAAGCCCTTTTCCGTAATGTCTAAAACAAATTTATCTTCAAATCTTATACACATCTTGAAATCCACAGAAAGCTCAGTTTATGTTCCATCAATTGTCATTCAAATGTGAATTTGCTGCGGGGTTGAAAAACATCTACACTTTCCTAACATACACATCTATAACTTCCATGTACATCAGCAACAGGGTGTCACTGGCTTGTTCACCAACTTGTGACTTGATCCGGGAACCTGACAATAATTACTATCCTAGCTGTTGCATGAACAGGTCTCCAGAAGTAACGGAAATGAGCTGATCGATAATGACTTTATCTGCCTATTGATAGGGTGTGATTTCAAGTGACAACGCGATGGACGGTTATAAAAGCTGATTACATTCTGATGTCATCGGATAATGGACATTCTTCGGCCAAGAGGGTTTTTGCGAATGAGGCTATGACTTGTTTGTTTTTGTGTTGATTTTAACGAAGGTATGCCCGAATATGGAAAGAGAAGACTCAAGTTCTTTTGACTTTAAACTAGTCGAATTAGAGTACCGATCGATGCAATCGGTGCATTTCTAAGAGACTGAAGCAAGTGCATAAAAACCTAGGTAATGTTAGATCGAGTAATGGCTGCTGGAGCAAAATAGCGTGCTTTCTCACTTATTATCAGGTGACAGGTCAAATATTCAGATACATGTATTATAAGAATGACCTACCGGTACCGGTGCCTACCGGTACTAAATAGTTCTCATGTGGACTGAATGATTTGCATGGAAATTGACCAGCCTGCTTGCAGACAACTAGGATATTGCACTCTGAACGACCGATTGAATAAGTCGAGTTAGATGTTCACGCGAATAAAAGAACACTGGAAGTAACTTAGGAACGTTGCACCACACTGGTTAAACAACGAACCGACCTACGTTGTGATCTGTGTTGAGTTGTTTAGGCTGGACATGGAAAAGGTCAGAATAATTCGTGACATTAGAGTGGATTGTTGAAGTGGAATGGCTTTTAGGCAAGGAACAAGTAAGTGTTTCTGAACGTCCGTGCCGCTTCGATGTTAATCCAGCCACACTGATGGAAAACTGAATGGATAAAGATGATACTTCTCTGTGACTCAGAAGACATCACTCCAAGTTCAGCAAAATGTACATCACAACAAATGACGGTCAGTAGCCTGCGTGCTTAATCAATAAAGAAAAGTTCACACAATCTGAGTTGAAGCTAATGGTGCCTTTCAGACAAATCAATCAATAGCGAACTGATGAGAAGACGGGTGGATGGATGGATAAACAAAAGTCCACAAATCAGTGATCCTGTTGTGACAACATTGAAACTAAAAGTCTGCAGTTGAATTGAGAAATCAATAATCAGTGCGCTTGGTTACAATTAACTGATCTCAACTGATTGTGAGTAATCTGTGAATTCTATCATTGCTGAATAGTGTTGTATTCCTGGTGAGATGAACTATTTTGCAATTTCAGAATAACTTGTAACTGATGGATAGTTTGGTTTATTGGCAACGTTTCATGCTTGACACGAACGCTTTTTCAGATCGAACAAAGTCAAGATCACTGCCGCGTCGAATAGAACTGAATAGGAAACAAAAATAGATCCACAACACCGACAGAAGCCTGTAGAACACAACAGCAATTTCGGTTCCTAACAGGAATAAAGATGGAATGTGTACGTTGATGCAATTAAAAAGAGACAAGTCAGGATAGAAGTAATGATACAACCTGTGCCGCAAATCCACATTACTCCAACGACTTCATACAATGCCAAAAATTCATGTAACTCATATACTTGTTAGTCCTATTGTTGGTAGACTTGTCTTGTCGTCACATGAAGTTGTTGGGTACTTGGTAAGAATCGTGCACTCATTAAGGCTAAAACCATAGCGTAATTTCAAGGGTTATTGTGATTGTGTGCAGAATTAGACATGACATCATCTCCAATTTTGTTTTGACATCAACATTTACTAATGTGTCCCGAGCAGCATTGAAAATGGCCAGACAACCATAATTATTCAGCATTGCTGTAAAAGGAAGACCTGGAATGATGAAGTTTTTCCATCGAGACTGAAGCATTAGCAGTAATCCAAGTTATCGATTCTTCACAAGTGGTTACATAATTATAAACTGTCAATCCGCACCAAGCGTATTTCAACAAATACGTTAAGTAATTATCGAATGCATGGATAGAGACATGCTGTCTGACACACGACGTCAAGGTAAGCATCACATATTTACTGTTTAAAATTCCATGGAGGGGCACCATCAGTTTCCCGGTGGTTGCCTTACCTAAGATAGGACTAGCCTACAATGACTTTAGATGATCAGAAAATTGAGTCAAAACAGTAGGAAAATAAACGTTGGAGAATGTCGACATTTCATTTCCCACCATTAGCGGCCATTAATTACAGGGTCAGTTGCGAAAACGCCATACGTGACGGGACCAGATATTTCCTTTCAAACCTCATTTATCAGTTCACTTGCAGTGAAGGTTACAATGCCAGAACGAACGGGTGGGTGCGTTGCAGAACGGCCAAACACCTCCCTAAATAGTTGATTCGATTCACTACACGAACCAACAACCAGATGTGCAATCCACAGCAAAAAAAAGGCGGCATCAAGTGCCGAATACATTCTGGAAAGGGGACACAGCATCGCCCAAATTGCTTCGACCATCGCCCTGCTGACACCAAATTCCAAACTTATGGGCAACAGTGAATTCGTTCTGATGAAACAAAGACCTCATCCACCTTCCAGAGTGATGGATCTTTGACTCTTGATCCCCTCTATCCAGCTGTTTCTGTAACCCACCTTCGTCACAGAGGACAACTATCAGTAGTATGTGACAGACGACATAAATTGAAGTGTTAACAGCTAACAGCCTGTGTCCCCTTTTCTCATAATGAACAAGGACAAGGGAACATAGGAAGTTAAATCGTGTGTGTGTATCAGTAAATTGGCGTGTAGTTCACGCAATCATTCCACTTGCCGTTAGCTATGTGACAAAGACGACGACATGACCAACCCACACAGTCCTGTGAAGTCACCTTGGAACAGAACGGAATGAAAGCAATTATCGCAGTTTAACGGTCGAGCGGAACACTTTCGTGGATGTTTCGCTGCAAGAATTAAACGAACGTGAAACGGATCATATCTTCGAACACTCTGCTTAGAAAAATGAGAGCAGAAACCTGAATAACCTCGTCGTAAAATTTGAGTAGGTTTGTGAGTATATTATTCGAGGACCAGCTTTCACGTTTCAGTTATCCAGGATCGTGTGTGTGCCGCATACATATTTAGAGATATTCACATATTTCAGTCAAGCTAGGTTACTGTTGTATTGTGCTACACACAGGTAGTATTCGAATTCCCAAGTTCGTCTTCTAGAAGGTTCTCTGTAGCGTAGTTAATAAGGAAAGAGGTTTTTTTACACCATGACAGAACGATATACAACAATTATTCTCTGAAACTCATGTAATGTGCAGACAGGCTGCAGTATAGCGTTTAAGTGTCATTGATGCACGAGGTTTCCCATCGTAATCCGCGATCATTAAACTGCTGGTCAAGTTGTTATGTAAACAATCTCTTATCTGTACATCACTTTAACTATGGTATGAGTCAGCAGATCAACAAAACGGTTTAGGAATTCAATCAGCTAACCGATTGCAGCACTTTAACAGCAAAACGGATCCCCAGGTCAATAACAGCATAGCAGTAAATGCGTGCATAAATGTAAGCGCTCTTTCAAAGTTACGATTGATGTGGACGGGATTTTCTCACAATTTATCCTATATGGACAAGGTTTTTACAAGTCAATACGATATTAAGATCAGCCATACCATCATTTGAACGTGTGCGTCATCACGCACTATTTCGGAGATCAGAAAAACAAAAACTGAGAATTGAATAAAATCAAGCGGCCATTAATCGTGATCACTTAAGTCACTTTTGGTTCCTTCGGTTCGTTACCTGTTAAGATAAAGTGCTGGTTTACATCTCGTTAGATTTAAAGTGATCTGATCATATTTCGAGCTGCTTGGGTTCCGTCACATTCTGTCATGAAACCTGGTTGGGAATGGTGAGGAAAATAATTGATTTGAAGGATGATTGTGAACCGCACGAAATCTCATATGTACTGCATATCACTTGGAATAAGAGAGCTGAGAAAACTGCAAGATTCTCTCGTGATATCAAGGTGAATGTCTTTGGTGATAACATTTAGCGGATTAGCTGTAATTTCGAGTTGGTATGATTAACCAGCTTAATACAGTAATCTCTATCTGTTATTGCCACCAGGTAAGGAATGGTGAAATGGGTGGACCATTTCCTCCTTTATATTGAAGCCTTCAAGAAATAGCCTGAACACTCTTCCTGTCCATCCCATCATTGGCAATTAATGAGTTCTTCAGAGATAAGTGTGTATAAATCGGAATCTTCTGTTCATCTGTCTATAGATTTGCCAGTCACCTTAGATGTGTCAGATGAGCAAAATATTAATTCAGTGGTGAGTAGTTTGACAGTTTTGATGAGTTAGATGAGACCCAACTGTGAAAAGTCAGGGCTTCAGCTGGGTTCGAACCACCTGGTAGACTGTGGAAGACGTAGACACCAGTGCACTCAATGTACACAAGCAAAAGAAGAGTCAGTATTAACATTTCTCCTTTGAATTTTCAGCATCATTAAGCTGATTTGAGATGCCATGTCCGTGTGTTGAACCGTATGCTGCTGTAGTTATCTCCAATTTGGCCTGTTCATTCAACCTACTTTGAAAAGTTCATCGTTCCCTAGGAACGAATACTTCTACCTAGTCCTCTGTTGACAATCTATTCGAAATGCGTGCTTTCTTCACGGAATTCTTGAGCTAGCTTGTTCCTTCTTGTCTTACTTGGCAACCAAACTACAATCTCCTTCAGGAGCATTGAGAAAGGATTGATGTCAGAACCGACGAAACTGCCCTCGACTATTCGGCAAAATGAAGAGATACCTCGTACTCGGTGCTTAACAACAGTAAATCCCGGTTTCAAAAAGAGGGCTCAAAGTCTGGGAAAACGATAGAGGGGTCAGCCTAATGTCTGTCGAGTCCAAGTTACTCACTGGCTTTAATCTTGTCAGCTCACTGAGCCCGGAAGAAGTAAGGCACGCGAAGAACAAACAGGATTCCCATCTGGTCAACAGTGCGTTCGTCACACTTTACCTCGCGACAGATCTTGAAGCATCGACACTCTCACAGGCAGCCGATGACCAGAGTCAGTTTAGACACAAGGTTTGCGCTCGATTCCGATGCCCGTCACGTACCCTGAAACTGACTTCCTCGTGACGGAGTACCAGGGAAATAAGGTAATCTGCTGAGATCACCACATGTCCAATCTGCAATCAGAGTGACAGTTCACGGACAACTGTCCCGAACGTTAATCACTTCTAGGTGGTGTTCGTCAACGATATCCGATCTCATCTCTGCTGTTCAATTTTGTCATGGTTGACATTCTGCAACGTGTGCCGGAACCTGAATGCAGTGGGCCCAGTAATGGTCTTCTTCCTTCAGATAGGTTGTCCAATCTAGACAGTGCACATGACTGTCTCTGCCCGTGCCTCTCCACCGAAGACATGCAGACCATGCTGGATAAGGTGAGTGGTCGGGGTGGTTTGCACGGAATGCGCTTCACACCTTCATAATGTGAAGTGCTTCTTCAAGACTGTAGCACTCGCACTCTCACCTTCCAGAGTGCAGGCAATCCACTTCGGACTGTGGACAGTTTCACATGCACTATCTCGTCAGCCCGTAGTATTGCTGATGAGATATCAGCGAGGATAGCAAAGGCGTGTGTTGCGTTTGCCAACCTGCACCGTCTGTGGCATCGAAGAGACGTTCGGTTGTCGCTAAATGGAAAGGTATATACGCTCTGTTTTGCTTCTTGGTTCCGAAAGGTGGGCTGGTCGCAATGAAGATGTCGACAGACTTGCTGCGTTTGACCGTCGGTGTCTGCGCCAATCAGACCATATTCAGTGTACTGATCACGTGAGCAACACGGCCGTTCGCCGTTGCGTATCCCGGACCGTTCGGGATGCAAGACCAACTGGTCAAGCAATCACATTGCACAGGCTAGCTATTCGTTCGCCGTACCGAGCACATTATAGTGAGAGCACCAACAGTTGGGTGAAACCACGTGGTGATCAAGCAGCAACATGGTCACGTGATACGAAGACCATGAATGCTCCATTGAGCAAAGTGGGTAGGTTTTACCTGCCTGACTGGGGTCCTCGTGATCACTCAAATCGCTGACTGGAAATGCTATCCAAGATGACATTGTGGAGTAGTCGATGGCTTTTCTGCATCCATACCATTTCAAGTTGTCCTGTCTAGTCTTTTTCGGTTAACTTTTAACCGTTTTAGTAACTTTTCTTCTAGGAAATTGTTTGTCGCTGTTGAAATGAACGATGGTCCAATTCGCAGTGTCTTCTGATTAAGCTCTTGGCTGTTGTTGAGAGTGATGAATGCTGTCCTCTTCCGCCAGATAGTGCCGAACTTTTCACTGACATTCTGATTCTTAGCTATATTCGCAGCTAACTTATATTAAACAAACAAACAAATTAGAGAAACCTTCTGGCAAGTTTTGCTGACTTCATTTCGAAAAGTAAGCTGCGGCTGGACCCCAGTGTGTAGAGATTTAGACCTCACAGTTTGTTAAAATTCGGCGTGTTCAGTCCTCGAAATTCCACTTCGTTCTTTATCAGTACACACACAGCTCTATCCTTCTTGAACAATTCCTTTTGATACGTTTGATAACGCTTTTGAAAATCTCCTGTGATAACAACATATTTGTTCCTTTATATCAAGCGGTCATCCTTCCAAAGCATAGTCCACCATAAAGTTAGAGAGAATGGACGTTCCTTTCATATGTTACTTGATATGGAGGATGTTCGAGATGGCTCTCCATAAACGCACACTCGGCCTTCAGGGTGGACGCAAGTGACTTCAACTCTACTGACACTACCCTACAATAGAGAGAATCCTAGATAGCTTGTTGGGCATCCGAATCAATAGCGACCTCCAGGTTCAAACATATCGTGACCGCTGGCTACGAAAAGAGACGCCGATACTCTAGCGTCTGTCGCAAGACGAATATATGATAGATATACCCGCGGCCAGGCAGGAAACCTCCCAGTTCTTCGCTTGTATTACTCTGTGTTATGGAAGCCGTCGCACTAGGAGGTAGTGGACATTTTAGATGCAGTGAAGACCGGGTTAATACATTTGCCTTTGTCACGTGACGCAATCTCATTGTTTTGAAAATGGAATGACTGCGGATAAGCGCTAGACATGAGACAGCTTTTCAGCATATCATATGAAACTGAACGTTGTGGTTAATCCGGAAAAAATCTTTTACCACCATTTTCACCAAATATCAGAAGAAGATGTGAACATGAGGTTTATGACGTTTCACTAATTTAAACTCCAAAACCACTTCAGTTTCCGACCGGGGACAATTTGAGTTGTCAGAATCAACAACGCAACCTCCATCATTCACAGTTGGATGAGCTGGCTTAAGCCAGCTGAACTATACCTCGAAGTACTCAATCCATCTGTTCAGTCGCCACGACAGGTTGTAAGCTCTTGAGTCGCCTTTTTCATATCTAGCCTTACCAACAATTGATCAACGGCCAATGCATCCACGAATCAGGGGATACAGTGCCTGGCTTGTCCCAGATAAAATGCTCTCTCCATAGCTTTGAGCCTCATGGTCTGTACACAGACTTTTTATAAGTCTGCCTTCCAGTCCACTTCGATCTTTTGTTGTATTTGGAGTCAGGGGAACGGTCGAATTTTGTTCACAATTACTGCTGAATCAGCAGAAACTCACTTCCATCATGTCTGCAGTGCTCATTTGGAATAGACCTGTGCAAAAGAGGTTCACATAGCCATTGAGATGATTACCCAGAGCTCATTTGAGTCACTCCACCGTTGCGTTCGATTGTCACTGCTGTTAGTTGTGTTTTGCATATTTCTTTTGTTCAATTTTGAATACAGTTCTTTACGTTTGTGTGCGTGTAAATGACAAAACCAAACCGGCATGAACAACGGTATGATCTGAGTGAAGGTGGTTATTCCAAAAACAACAATCTTTAATGGTTTGGTGTCATCGACAACTGGAGGCGATGAAATCAGTTTGCGTCCATAGATGAGTTGCACAAAATGGTCTTCGGGTGATGAGTTACCCCCTTAGGGTCTGAGATGGGCTACTCGTTGTATAGAGATAGGTATACATGTCTTAGTCAATCTTCATTGTCGCCGAGTTGCTCACGGACATCGAACATACCACCCGAAAGCTCCTCGTTTGGAGTATAACAACAGATTCATCTGTTTACACAACCAACAAGTACAGAGACGTCCGAGAGTGTAGTTTGTCTCAGACGACCAAAGACGACATTGCAAAAGGCGTTGTTGACGATGTGTGAATCATTGTTTTTCAGAACATATACAGATATAACATCCGTTAACCCATGGCATTGCCCACTGTTGAAGTCAAGTGAAGGACAACAGTAAGATCGTAAGGGCGCGTATCAAAGACAAAACATACATTCGACTTTTGATTCGAGAGGATGCTCATCACAACAGTTTGATGACATTTACGGTCGTTAAGAGCGCCAACGTTCATCGGTTGTCTTGGTTTGAAGAAACGGCAGTTAGCAGTAGAGGAGAAAAAAGTTGAAACGAATGAGCTGGACTGTCTGGAAATCGATAATTTACGATACTTTCCCGTCGTTTTTGCCAAAAAAGGGGTTTACTAGAGGAACTCCACCTCACACCTCTAACTAAAATATCTGGCCCGCGAGACAACAGAGGACTCTGTACTGAGCTACAAATCAAACCGTTCGGCTCACTTGACAATGAGGGACTTGCCTTGCCAGATGGTGTAGTGAACAAGATATCAGTATCTGGTTGATGTCAATGTTGTAAACAGTGGGTGTACTGATAATTACACCAAGCTTTAAATGATACCGGAAACCTTTTGACTATATTGGATAACACGACGGTGATTAACAGTCAGTTGTAGGGAGATCAGAGTACCCCTTGGTTTAAAGACAATTTTTCTCGTGCTTTTCTTTCTGAGTTGAAAGACAACAGTACAGCAACTGTGGAAGTGGTTCTGCTCATAAAACCGTGTCTAATTACTTAATCACTCATACGTGGTCGGTAGTGCGACATACAATATTAAGAGTGCAATTGCTTTTCTTCCGACTTGTCCCCTTTGGCCTATCTCATATGACTGTACCTGTAAGTAGCCCTCCGGCTCACTGGAGCATACGAGCCCGGCCACAACTTACAGGCAGAAAAATGGGTCAGGCGCCTGTCTGTAGTGACGGGTCTGGCTGTCAACGAAATCATGAACCTCACGATTTTGAACCTGTAATCCTTTCAAAATGGACCTTGGTATGTGGCCACAGTCAACCAGTTTCCAGCTACACATTCACATCTTGAACTAAGTCCACCTACAAACAGGTAAATGTATGCCCACCCACGTGTTAGTGGTTCTCCTGGTTCTCCTGTTCCGACATCTGCTTCGTGGTGGTCATGCTTTTTTGTCGTGTTGAGCTGAGGGACTATGCTGACTGGGCAGCCAGACAAAGATAGTCGCGTTCATACGTTTGTTTGCTACACTGCCGACTGCGTAGGGTTGTTCAGACGGTAAGGCAGACCTTAAGAGTATACAGCAAAGGTATATTTCTAGTTGCAACACTGTTGACTTCTTCTTACAGAAGAACGGGATTAGGAGAATTACTATCGAACAGAGAACATGCCGATTGCCCAACGACTGATTATGGCAGCTGGTGCTCGATTCTCTACAGCCGATAGGTTTCTACTATTCCTTAACTCTTCGTAGCACTTCTGCCGCGCGCATTATTAATCGAATTGAGATATCACTGTCCCCGGATGGAATCCGCTTCACACTGACAAGTCTGAGACGTCTCTGGAAGTGATATACTGTGTGGGATATGTGTACGTTGCTGGGTGGATGCAGTACGGGAAGATCGGAAGTGCACATTGCAGTGATTTCTATCAAAATGAGCCGCTTCGACATGAGTGTCACAGCCAGGACGTAAACACGGATTGCAGAATAGGGTATGCTCGTGGATTTAGGCACTGTTTACGTCTTCTCTTGGGTAGGTTACCTGACAGAAGGAGCTCGTGAGTATGGTATCTTTTTCACAATCGCTGAACACCCCCAGATGCTGGATGACATAAGGATGTGGTCTTGTACCATACTGTCTGATGCAGTAAGAGTGGGTATTCGAAGGTTCAGTGAACGACAGCTGCGCTACAGTAACTTCGAGCGTGCTGTACGCAAAGGGTCTATACGTATCATGGGTTGTGATGATGTAACTGTGTGGCTTTGTAATTAATGCGGTCGTGAATGCGCCGGTCGTCTCAGGTTATTAAGCCACCAACGTACTCATAACATGTCGTCAG
The DNA here is from genome assembly GCA_008508345.1 of Paragonimus westermani. NCBI lineage: Eukaryota > Metazoa > Platyhelminthes > Trematoda > Plagiorchiida > Troglotrematidae > Paragonimus > Paragonimus westermani. The sequence continues at coordinate 83,400 of QNGE01000968.1, read as the reverse complement.
CGAAGAGATGATGGGTACATTTGACATATGAAATTTCTCGGTTACATTTGGTTATATTTTCGATTCTAAAAACCGAGGTTGCAGTTGTTTGTTAGACCAACCGGTCTACTTTTCAGAAAGCCGGGACATGATCAATATCTAAGCTTTCTTCTCTTCAGCTTTGTTTCCCCCTACTAATATCCATTGTATATTAATATGCACTCCAGCAAGTGACTTGCCTCTTGAGTCGTATTCTCGATATTTCTTCTCCGCTTTTATCTTATCGTTGGGGTTTCTATTTTTGTTTCTGAGAGAAAAGGGTTTCGCTTTCATACTAGCCCACCATTCGTTGAATCGGCTTTGGTCGAATGGGCTACAGAGGGCTTCGAACATAAGCTTTTTTGTTCTACTCTTCTGGATACATATCACATACGGAATCTGTGAGTGGAACCGCTAATGATATATATCACAAGGCGCGTGTGATGAGTGTTATGGGAGCTGATTCTTCGGTAACGACCACTGTGATTGGCTAGTCAGCAGGCGATGCCCCAACCAGTTCTCATGTAGTCCAGTACGAGTTTGAGATAATCTGAATACAGTTTTTCAAGTAAGTGGTTGCAAACTTGGACAAACTTTCCGTATATCTGCCTTAGGTGCGACTATGTAATTGACAACTGGTTATTTCTCGTGGTGCGTGAAACAACCCTTGATCTCATCTGACGACGATACAGATGTGGATCCTGGTGTGGGTGGCGATGACGATGAGGATTGTGACGTTGCTGACGAACAGGAAGAAATCAGTGAGGAAGTTGCCAATTGTGGTAGCATTATTGAGGCCGATAATGTCGAAAGTGTTGACGAGGACGATGATGATGATGGCGACGTCGACGACACTAAATATAAATGGGCCACCTTACCCTTTTTGGCTTCTAAGAGGTGATTATGTAAGCGCTAAATAGTCATCTCCACTGGCATACCCGTTCTTATCTGCAAATTTGGTGATCGAGTTCTCACTAAAGGCATCCTATCATAGGTCAAGTGAGGAAGTTTAAGATGGAAGAATTCGTTAACGGTATGAACTGTTCGTTACTGTCCATTTACCCGTGTGTTTGGGGTTTCACTGATCTTACTAATGAAGGCGTACTTTGCATCTCCTGACTTGCTTAGAAGGTAAAGCTGATTACTCCGATTGAGCTAATTAAGTACGATTATCTCAAGGTTCTACCCAGTCTTATTTATGCTCTACTATAACGCCTGATAGTCGTTTACACTCATTTGGCGAAATAAAACGAACGGGTGCTTGGAACAAATGACAATTTACCGGGTTATCAACTTTAGTCCTTAGAGAAGCGTCACCATCAGGGTCAGCTGAGTTAAGTCCATCGATGATAGAAATCGTCGGCTCAGTTAAACTATTTACCGGCTGGTGTTTTGGAACTTAAGAGTACGCTTACAATCGACGACGAGCTGAATAGGTCGGGTCTAGTAGATCCTATGTTTTACTTGAGCTAATCAGTCTCTTGTGTAAGATGGAAAAATTCTGATTCCGGATGACGTTTGATCTGTTACGAGGTCACCTTGGCTACGGCTACATGGTCGAAAAGTATCAAAACTGAGCTACTTACCAGGAAGGCAGGTAAATCAAATTGCTTGACAGTGGACGGTTTACTCGACCGCTCACCTATGACTGCACAGACACCTATGGGTCACGATCAAATATACTGTAAAGGATTTTTCTGACTGTGTCCATTCAGAAGTTATCATCGTATGGGTAATCACATATCAATCATCGAATCAAGGGGTATTAGATGTCTGCATCTTAATTCTATATTCACCCTAATATTGGTGACCACTGCTAACGTGTTAAGGTAATCTAGCTTTCTGAATTTCACGTAAACAGTCTGAGCTCCGTAAGAACTTGACCGAGGAATGGAATCAACAGCGGGTTACAATTGTCTGACAGCAGTGGTTTCACGTTCGGTATCTGCTTGAAGTGCTAGAGCACGCGTGAAAGAAATCACCTATCTCGAGCCCAAATAAAACCAATCTGGAAGACTAGATAGATAGAGGAAACAGTGACGCATAGCATGTAGTTGCTGGGGCCGAACTAATGTCAGTCTGATATTTCGTGCCCCCGATACCCAGAAGAGGTGTCACCTGTTAAACTGGGGGTGATTCAGCACGGTGCAGAAGCGAAGAGGCAGTTTTGTAAAGAGCTCTAAATCAAAACGCCGGTTTGGATAACAACAGCTGAGTCACGATTGAGCTACTGTCGGTAGAAGATTGGTCTGTGTGTGCGCGCGCGCTCGTTCGTACGTGCTTTCACATACTAACAATTTGTGTTCACCCAATATGTGCAAGCGAATGTTCAGTGAACCTGGTCAGTAATTTTGGGAATGCCTCTTGCAAGCTCATCAGGTGTGCAACGGTTGAACATGAATATCAATTGACCAGGATGTGCGCACTAACCAGATGCGCATCATTGCATAGCCTTTCCATAAACGTCAACATGATAGAAAAGGTGAGGGATTATTGTGAAGTATAACTAATACGACATTTAGGGTGACATAAAAACGGCTTAGAAGTAAGCTTTTCCTATTCATATTTTTGCGAAGAAAAACACATGCAAAGAAGCGGGTGTTTAGCAAGCAGGACGAAATTGGAATCCCATAGAAAAAACACTCGGGAGCAGCGTGAGTCGTCATTAGGTTAAGGCCCACTGTAAGATGGTGTACATTCTAATGCTTTCAGAGAATATTCTCACTAACAATGTAAACAGTGCAATAGCCTGAACCATCGTCTCTTACAAAGCAAAGGAAAGGAGAATTTTGTAGTATTAAAGTCATAACGTTGTAGAATCTTCTGTTCACATTAAGCATGCTTGTCAAAATATATGTATATTGTGTTGAAATAATCACGTATCCTAGAAGTCACCGGAGGAAACAAGTTTTGAATACTGTGGAGCTAGGACCAATGTGCCGAAACTTGCATACACAAATTCCCTAAAGACCAGGGCAACTCATATTGTATATTTTGCAACCAGCCTACAGACACGTTGGCTGTTGACGAAAATTTTTTGTCCTAGCGTACATATCCACATGAACAGATAACCCTTTCATGGATTAGTTGACTGTCACGAGTCACCCCTCATCAACCACTGTGACTGATTTCTGGCAATATGATGGCGATCTACACTGATACAACTTGAGACTGACAAGATTTGTGTACACTAGTCGATTAAAACAGTACGAACATCCCGTGCTTCGTGGAAGACAAAGTAGCATGTGCCAGCCTCTTCCGAACATGGTTCAAACAAAGTGGCTGCAGATCTTGAGAGGACTCGAATTAGTGAGAAGCAGTGTGTTGTATAGTAAATACACACAACCAAACTAACCGTATGCAGATAACAGTAGTTACACTGTTTACTGTGGATCTAATCACGCAAAGCCAAGTACAACCGAATACTTGCGGACGTTTGACAATAAATCTTACTAACTTAGCGTTTTCGGGGCATAATCTGTAATAGACAGCAATTTTCTGATATCTCTGAAGTTAAGTTTACAGAAAAACCTATCTGACTTTCAGTAAATTTCGTTAAGGTAAATGGCAAGAAAAGTGGTTGAGTTGATAAAGAAAGAGCATACGTCTCATGGTGCATTTACCGTCCGAGAAATGGTTTGTTACATTTAGCATCTGAGATAGTTAATAACCTGGCCATGCCGAACTGATTTCTCCAGTCTCATCAAGCAGACAATATTGTTTCAAAAGAACGATAATGAGAAACTGAATGGAAAATGGCACAGAGTGGCTAATCAAGAAGGTGGGTTGGCACTCTAACTAATGAGGCTACTAGCTTTAAGGCTGGCAAACTCAGTATTTTCCGTCCATGGCCAGGTCTCCGAGTACAAGTCAATCATGTTAGCAAATGATGATACATGCACATCGCGTACTGATTAATTATCTATGTATCAGCAAATGAATCCTTATTTGGCAAGGAATATTGTACAACTTCTCAGAGTTGAAACGCTTTTTTGTATATTGACGTTTCATCAGCGCTGCTCAAAAGTGGCAGTGATTATTGAAGGTTATTCCGTTACTCTAATCCTGATACGCTGGACCAGAAGAAAAACGCACGGGATGATATCGCAGAAGTATTTTGCAGAAATAGTTTGCACCCACTTGGGTGTTTTGTAAATTGATGCTTCTGTGAGACCCTGAACTTCTCCATCGATTCACATTTCGAATAATTTGATGAATTTGAGTTCAGATAGTTGCAAGAAGAAAAAGAGAGATGTTGCATGAACTGACCTCCTTGCAAAATGATATCCAATTGAAACACAAGCGCAGGACTGCTGGTTGCAAAAAACTAACTGTGAAATGCCGGCGATTCACGCTTGAAAAGTAGGTGGTGTCTCTAGACAAGGCAAATTAGTTTCGAATCTTAACCGTATCCATAATGCAGTCAATTTTATCCGCTGAGTAGGAAGCGCAAATAGCTTTTGTTTACTCGACACCCTGATACTTGAAAGAACCGATAGTATTTATAAACTTAAGTTGTACCAAAAACAAGACTTTTGGCGTACCCACCTGTAGGATTCATTATTTGCGTTTCACAAACTTACCTTGTTTAGTAACATAAACGTTCAGGAAGATAGTGAATAAAGCAGGAGATTATAAGTAGTATGTGCATACTAGGTAAAAATTGCTGAAGTTACAGGATCGGTCTCGTTAGTGTTACAATCCAGCAAGTAAGCGTACTTGGTGGACTTTGATCACACATCTCAATACAGGAATGGTAGATAATGATATATTTGGTCATTAGCTCATTTATGATTTGGCTTTGCCGAGGAAAAACAGTGCAACCACCACGCAAATAAGTTACGACCTTTAGAAAGTATGTGTCCGAAAAACTGCATAGTACATGAATTTAAAATCATCGTAAGGATTCCAAAAACCACGTTTATTCTGACAAGTGGGGAAATCATCAGTTAGCAAATATCACATCGAAAAGGTGCAGCAATGGGGAACAAGGGTGAGGAACATGTTTCTTTAGGTTGTACGCTCTCTAGTAAACGAAAAATGTAAGTGGGTTTTCCTTATGCTACTCTACGTATTACCTTTCAAACTTGACTCATGTTAGTCTTTCACCCTAAGGGTTACTCTCGTTTTGTGTGTTAATATTGTTTAAGGCAATTCAATTGAGATGAACCCTGTATTGTACGACAAAACAGCCATATAGGGGTACTGCTCAGTATGGCTTTGTAAGGAATCAATAAAAGAGTTCTATTTTGACAAGTAACATTTATGCATGACATCCACTAACGCAGCAACGGTACCTTGTCACACACCGTGTAACTTCTCAAGTAGTTCGCAATTTCGTCACAGTGATCCGCACACAGAAATCTCAGACATGTGCACCATGGAAATCCGAGCAGGTACTCCATCTTCTCTCCCTAGAGAGTACCCGGTGAACCCCAGTCTTTAATATAAACTCACCTTGTCTCCATACATTCGAATTTTCTGACATTCTTTATCCTACCCGATTGTCATTCTCCACGATCTGACTTCGGTGCACCTCAAATATGCCTCTCAACCATTCCAATGATCCCTATGCCTTACTCCATATTATGCTAACAACTTCCAATTTGGTATTTATTGTTAATCCACATTAAATTTCACATGTACTCAGTGATCGACTCCTCACGTAAGGCAAAGCGCTGGAAAAAGGTATCTTTTGATTCCAGTCCATCGTTGTGACTGAATTCAAGCTGGAACTTTCAGAATTCAGAAAAGGATTTTAATCATTTTCCTGGAGATTTCTTGAAGAAACTTCTTATCACCTGTTCATGAGCATTAAATACCAGCCNTCCACCCAAATGTTGGTGGCTTCAGTAGATAGTGCCCGGTGTGGTAACCGCTCAGCTGGCATACGGAGCACGTGACCCAACCATGGCAAGCCGTGCAACGTAATTAGTTGACTAATTGATCGCGCGTCCCGAGCGTTCCGAAATACGCGCCGGCGAACTGCCACATTGCTCACGCGATCAGCCCATTTGATGTATGCCAATTGGCGGAAACAACGATGGTCAAACACAGCAAGCCTGTTGATATCTTCCTTGTGAACAGGCCACGTTTCCGAACCACACACCAAAATGGAGCGCACACAGGCGTTATATACCCTTCCTTTCAACGACAAAGGAACGTCTTTTCAATGTCACAGATGACGCAGTTTGGCAAGGGCAACTCGTGCCTTTGCTTTCCTCGCTGCTATTTCATCTCCTCATTTGCGGATAAATCTTTTGCCTTTTTTGAACGATACGTATTGCAAACACAAAATTTCGACAGTCCAACAAAAATGTTCTTTAATGCCAAACAGCAAGATACCCGGTAAAAGTTAGCTAGTCCAAAAACGCTAAGAAAATGTTGGATTATATTATAACTTAATGAAATTGACTGTTTTCCGTAGTTCACAAATCAGTGTGATTTAAATATCGAGGGGGGGACGCATGATGTAACGTTTTGGGATTACAAAATGGATCGCACAAAAGCAACCAGGAAATAAACTACTGTTCAAGGTGATGACACTGACGCGTCTACGGCAGATGGCCTGGGTTGTCAATCGGGTGACCTCAGATAACTTTTGTTTGTGATAAATCACGAAAAAGTCAGACATCATGACTGATTATAACCGCTGGTCGAATATTTCTGCTCAGAAAAAAATGAATGAAAGTTTCTTATGTTCATTTTACAGCTTGGAACTAACCTAGTGTAGAACTAACGGTAATACTGACGAGGAGGATCGTTTGAATGACCGGAAGCAATGGTTTAGGGAACAACTGACCGAATCAGATGCATACACTTCTGATGGGGATGTATAGTGAGCATGGAAATGAAAGAACTTACCAGGCAGAAGATTTCCTGTGGTCAATTTTAGCGACTGACTTTGGCCGTTTCGAGTTGAATCCTCGTTGAAGAAAGTTCTTTAATGTGTGGAGGATAGTATGGGAACATGGTATAGCCGAGAACAAAACGAGAAACGAACACACTTTGAAAAATCAATAAATGCATATAAAACGGTATTGATCCGAGCTGAACTGCCCTATCTGAGTATGTTTAAACAAAACACGTTCATGAAAGAAGTGACTGGCCATTTCTTGCCTTGTTCAGTCAAACGAACAGTTCCAATGATTAAATTGTTAGTGGTTGCTATGGTAGCGGATGCCTGTCACTGAATAACCGAGGGAAGAACTTTTTAGTATGAACACCATAGAAAGTTGTAGTGTATGACGTGAGACAATAATTGTATTCGTTTGTTGGCTTTCTAAGTATAAACACATTCACCATAAGTTACTAGATAGCAAAATTTTGCTTTACTGCGATAGGGATGTATACCTTCAAGATGCATTCAGTAGGTTGAGCTAAACGTTTGGACACTTGCAATCACTGTTAGCCGACGTGAACTATTCTACCAAAGACATGTTGAACGTTAGCCATAGAAGTAAACTAAACTAACAGAGTCCAATATCGGCTAACAGTTTGAAGAATCATGTATATAATATAAACATTGTATATTTACACATATACACACATCGTAAAGTCACTTAAGTAGTAGTGCATCTGTGGTGAAAATCTACTCAATTCACCGCTTATCCAAACCCACATACATCAGAAGATCTGACAAGGGGTTAATCCAACTGTCGCGTTAAATATACCACACCAGGAGTTGAGGAAAAGTCTCAGTGTTATGCCCTCCGTTATTCACCAGTTTGTTTGTTCCGTATTGCACTAATTAACTGACATTTTATGAATTTGCATGTGTTAATACGATCAGCCAATGCCGGAATGTGATTTCTTCAATACTGTTATAAATCCATAAATTCGGTTTCTCATCTCATTAATACCAACTGCCTACTGCTACCAGTACCAGGTCATCTCCTAATTACGTGCGTGGAAGGTTTCAATTCAAGTAATTCCGAGTAGTACAGCATCTTACCAGTGAAAGCAATCCAATTTGCGAGTACTAATTCCCGGTATGGGTTTGATAGATAAGAATGTCAACTCATCGGCTGACCAAGTTAAGAAACGTCGCAAACAGTCTCATTTGGTCTGGTTGCACTCCAACTGTAATGTTTGTTAAAATCAGAAAAAACTGTTAAAATATGTAAGTGTTTAGCCACAATAAACAATGTCAAGTGGAGCAACACGCTTGGTTTGCAACAGGAACTGCCAAGTGTCTTAACAAAACTCAGTAGTAAATTGGTCTCCATTTGATCGTTCCTCGCATGTCAGACCACCAGTGTACGTGACGTAGGATAATGGCTATTTCCTTGAGGCCCAAACTCAGACAAGATTAGGAGGCTACAGGAATCTGAGAACACATTAAACAAACCCAGTGCATACCCGCACTTTTTCAAGCCAAAATTCACAAGGATTCAATCCCTCAGTAAGTCGGATCATGAGCACACAGGCACACAATCTTCTAACTGAACTGCACGCTGTAGCTCCCTGTGGGTTTAATTTTCACAGACTGACCTACATGTTTTTGATTCTGTTTTGAGTTTAATTGTGTTCTGAGTACATCATGTCTATGGTTGCGTTTTAAATTTAGTTGAGAGATCACAAACTTTACAGATTTGATTCACTTGCATACTAACAGAGTATGGACAAGTGACTCAAATTCACCCAGCAAAGTAAGCTTTGAGTTAATGTCCGTGAAACAACATTTTTATTACTGACTTGAGAGTCATTCATAATCGAATCACAAATGTCGCTTTTTCTTAAACTCACCAATCGGCCACTTCCGTAAAAAGAGTAACAGACTCTGGTTTCGCTTCTGTCAGTGCCTCTGTGTAGTGCACAGCCGGGACTTGAACCCCAACAACGCTTTTAAAAGGCAATCTCATAAAAGGTACGGTGAAATCATCACACGAAAACACTCAACCACACTCGCCTGCGAATGACGTCCAGCTTACCCGACTGGTTTGCCAGCAGACATAGTAACTGCCTTGCTTATACAAAACCAAAATCCCCTTCTATTCACCAGTAATCGAAATATCACCCAACAATTTAATGATATCTGTGTGTTGAAGAGGAGTCCTGGTCGAAGTTTGATCGATTGGAGTTAGCGGGACGGTTACTGTGCTACCCTTTGGGCAACTTGAACAGTGTTCACAAGTGAACGCGTCTGAGCGTCCAGATATGACGTTTTGGTAGTGCCTAGTGTGAAGTCATTGGTGCGTTGACCAACACGGTTGTTTCATACACTACTGAGGAGTTCTGACGGAAGTGGAACTCGCGAGTGTATCTCTTCTAGAAAAGTTATTTTTAGTGTTTATCCTCTTAACCAAGCCTGTTTCGAACAGACAGAGTGCACCTTAGCCTATAATGATGTTCTTGATGACTCCGACTTAAAACGCTACCTCAGTAACAGTTACTGACCATTACAGATGGACTGAGGAGTCAAGTGTAAACTTGTTGTATCAAAGATAATTCTAAAAGACTCGTGAGACGGTGACTGATAAGATCTATTCAGCTGAAAAGAGACATTTCTTAGTCATATGTGGTTACAAATAGTCGAAGTTGAAAAAAAAGGTTTTGTCCGAAAGCACACACTAGGAGCCGATGTTTGTTCACTTCGGAAATCACCAATTAATAATGGTCGGTTTTGGGATTTCTGTGGTATTTCCAGATAATTAACTAACTAATTCGGTTGTCTCCAGTAGCGCTTTGATTTGTCGGAGCTTCTTTCATACTGACCATTCACAGGTTGTCACCAGTTGGTTGGGAGTAAGTAACAGACCAGCATCTGTTCTGTTGGACAATCTTTATCCTTCGTAATAAGCTAGAGCAGAAGCGTTAGATCAAGTGTGACTGTTTGCAAAAGAGCTCACGATGATCAGTTTCTAGTTAAGTCTGATACAGAATAGTTTCTTCCTGGATATGGTTCAGTAGTCGAGCATTCTTTACACTTGATCATATTTTCTGAATTCAGGTAGATATTTGGGTTAGCTTTGTTGAGAAAGCAACACCAGATTTGCTTGCTGGCCTCTGCTAGAGCACATCAGTATTGCACATTGCCGTTGTGACCTAGATTTCAACTGCTGTCTGCGCGTGATTTTGAAGCGACCAGGTTGATTACTATGCTTCTGTCCTAACGATAATGTGTGAGTACACCGACCGAAGCTCAACTGCAGATCGCAGCAATGATACACATTACTGGTTTGCACTAGGAAGAAGAAAATTCAAGACCGATGCTTCCTACAAAATGCGCTCAGATGAAATAGTTGTATGAAGGCAAAATCAACGATGACTTATAAGCGGTATGTGCGTTATGCGGGGAGCAGAATCTCGTTCAACCAGTCGATAGCCAAGCATAAAAACACGAACGGGATTTTCTTTAATTAGAGCAGGATACCTAGCAGTGCATGACGGGACCGCTCACAACAGTCTGTAATTCTATCAGTAATGAGATTCTGGAGACGGCATTGGAAACCAAGCTTTCTGTTGTGATTACAACCTCCTCAGTTGTCAAACTTTGTAAGTTAGAACATACCCACTATACTTTCCTGATGAATAGTCCTTATACGGACTATCTGTTTCAGTTCTCACTTACGGTCTGTGACCCGTTCATCAAAATTTCACAGTATTAGGGGTCAATATTGAATGGTGTTTGTTCACATGTTCCTTGTGATAGAATGCGTAACTACATAAATGCGTCGGTCAAACTGCGCAGAGGAAGACGAGAATATTATCTTTCAGAATGTAAATGTCATAACGGTTTCTGTCAAGTCAAATACATTTTGGCAACAGAAGGGCACCAGGCTTCTTACAGGAAGACAGCTATGCCCTGAATAAGCATACAGCTGCTAGTCCTCGCCCATTATTTCGCTTGCATATGACTTTCAATGCGCGATTTGACAAAAGTTTGTCATACGGGGGACCCTCGGAGATAAAAATGCGAATATATCCAAATCCGAAGCTAACTACTGTCTTAGTGAATATGTCCTAAAAGAGTCAACTAACGATTGACACAAAACCTGAATTGCTGATAAACAACAGTGAGTTGACTTGATTACTTTGCACTGAGGCCTGAAACTGTTAAGCCTGAAGCCCGATTTCTCCCGCTAATCGCGCTTCCCACGTGTACACACACGATTACATTTGAGGTTTTGTCTGCTGTAGAACATAGAAGGTGACTTGGTGATAGTACTGTTCTAATAGCTTGAATTTATTACCAAATTTGCCAGAAGTTGTCTTCATAAAATGGGCACGCGCAAGTTAGCACAAATCTGTCTTCTCCATACGTAACTTTTTGTTCCGGAAAAAAATAGTTCATGACATTCACTACTCTGTTGATGCTAAGGAACCCTCACTCTTCCAGTCGTATTTTAATCTTCCACGTAGGCCTGAATTAATCGATTTCGTGTATCAATGTGTACATAGTGCAGCTGTAACAGTCTTCTAATGTTACGGTGTTTGTTAACTGTACAATCCAATAAACCTAAGTCAGCCTTCATGGTAGGGACGTCATCAGAGTTATAAATTATTGAGAAGCCAGAGGAATTCATTTGGACACGAATGTGCACAAAATACACAGAACGGGTTGCTGTGTATGACAAAAAGTTATCAAGTTGACCATCACTCACATTTGATCGCAGTGTTCGCATTCAGATAGACTTTCCAGCCAGCCCATTTCGAAAAGAAGCACTAGACTCGAGTTTCGCTCTCATTAGAGCTCGTCAGTAGTGCATATCCTTGCCACGGCCGGGATTTGAACTCCGGACATTCCAATCATGAGGCAACCGTGTTAACCACTGCGCCATTGACCTCACATTAGGCACGACCGAATCATCAAATCTGAACGCTCAACCACTCTCGCTTGTGAGCAATGATCAGGTTGCCCGATCGTCTCGAGAGGAGACACAGTTACAGTTATTAGACATATGCCAAAGAGGTTAATGCACCCGAAGACGTAACACGCAATGACCACGGAACATATGTACTGAAACACGATATTGACCATTGTGGAACATGTTAATGCTAATCGACACTGATCTGCAGGGTTCATACTTATGTAAGCTGTTGACTAAAGCAGGCCGTTTACTTTAGTTAGGACAATACTATCTTTGCCAGCGTTAAGCGCGATATTGATTTGCCATTGTTGTGCGAATAATGTGCATATTTTAAAGTGACGGAAGAAGGTGGATCAGGGATAATCAGTTTGTGTAGTGCAGCAATTCATTTAGAAGAACCTCCGGACTACTGGTGGTAGAATGAAAGACTGGCTAATTGTCTACGGAATGTGGGCAACTGAGGCCAATGTCTTGCATTCTGCAGACAGAACGTAGAAAAGTACTGTCAACTCACTCAGCACTGTGCGCTCATCATCCCGATACGAATTAGCCTATTGGTACTGTCTTTGCTGTCTGTCAGTGAAGATGAGATGTTAATTTCATGATCGACGTCAATGCTTTCGAACGCACGATCAGTGGGTTCGTCAGTGATGCAGAATCTGCAAACAGTTCCTCATCACGGTGTACAACTAAACCATGAACAAACGAGTGAATGAACGGGTTATGCAAGAAATCTACCAAAGTAGTTCCGCTAATTTTTCAAATGTGGTCAATCTGTTGAACATACAACTTTATAGTGGTTTACGAAAGGGTATATTTTCCCAAGTTTTATGGATTTTATTAACATGGCGCAGCTGTTGCAGTTTGATTGAAAGCGTGATATTAGCCTGATAGAGGGGCATGAAGAAAACGGGCGAATTCGGAATGTGTTTCCAATGGGTAACGAATCAGACCTTATGAGTCTTTATCTTAGTATCACAGGACCTAATGCAAGTATACAAAAAAGAGTTGGTATTCTTCAGGTACCGTGCTTCTGAACACCAAGATCGATGTGGGTGACATATCTATTTACCACTTCAAACCTAGTATAAGTAAATTTAAACATGAACGGGGTTAACAAGCATTTACATTCAGCTGAAAACAACCGACCAGTTGTGACTTGCTTGTACACTAGAAAGAGTATGGATACGTATGCATTGTAGATAGCGTAGACTGTCTTGTCCTACACACTCTGTGATCACCGACCACAGTTCCGACAATAATCTCATACACCGGCCATTAATGGTAGTCCATGGATTGATTGTACTTGACCGAATCGCATTTTAGACCGAATGTCCAAACACGAAATATTTTGATGTAGTTATCGTAACAATGCATACAGAAACGTCGTTACGTCTGCGCCGCACCTGTTGATAACTGGTACAACCAGGTATTACATAGTAAACCGAAAGTATTACAGTCGTGACCGATCGTCGCGTCTGCCGATTTTGAAATTTAAATTTTCTTCTTCAGTTTTACAAGATACTCACCCACTAATAAGATGTAAATCCGAAGGCTTCAAAACACGGGATTTTTTCGGTAGACCCTGAAACTCTAAGTTTTTGAATTCTTTTGATTTCAGATATGCTCAATGAATTAATTACGTTCGGATGAATAAAAAAAGTGTCTTGAGTTGAAAACACGCGATAAATTTATCACACACTGTTGGGAATAACACAATAGTTTTATTGCATATCACTGTCACACCCGTTCCCTGTCTAGTCTGAATAAGGCAGGATAAGAAAGCGTTATATTTGACTTAAGTGCTGTGCTTGTTAATCACGTATCATTCTAGAGAGCTGATCTGACCAGTATTTCAGATGACGTTTCCAGCAGGGATCAGGGACTGGCAGACACACTTTGTTTTGGTCTTGCTGTTATGCTGAGGACAAGTGACCAGAGGAGGTGGTTTGTGTTAAAGTTATTCGGTGTCTTACAAAGCTGCGACCGTTCGGTAAACAAATATCCAACCGTGAAAAATTGTGATTTTATTTAGCTGCATTTTTCTATCTGTTTCAATGTAGTGTAAGGCTGGAAATGTAGGTCCTGTTTGCTCGCGGCGTACAGTTTGCCGAACATAACTAGTTACTAACAGATTGTGTACCAGTGTTAGACCCAGTGACCAAGCAAACGGATGCAGTGGTATCCGCCGCGATACGTTCATCCCAATTGGGTGGCTTAACGAACAGCGAACTCAATGTGAGTGGAGGAATCTCGACTGATGTGTCATCACGATCAGAGTGCAATGACCGCGATTTGCTAGCTCTACTTCACCTTATGTTCAATGAGTGCAGGTCACCGTTCTGAAGTGTTCACGGTTCCCTACCACAACCAAGAACAGAATTCTCACTAGCTTCCATGCGAAAACTGTGTTGATCACCGCGACAATGGTCTCATAATAGGCACGGTGAAATCATCACACGAAAACATTCAACCACACTCGCATGCGAATAACGTCCAGCTTGCCCGACTGGTTTGCCAGCAGACATAGTAACTGCCTTGCTTATACAAAACCAAAATCCCCTTCTATTCACCAGTAATCGAAATATCACCCAACAATTTAATGATATCTGTGTGTTGAAGAGGAGTCCTGGTCGAAGTTTGATCGATTGGAGTTAGCGGGATGGTTACTGTGTCACTCCTCCCTCAGTTGGAACAGTGTTCGCAAGGAAGCGCATCTGAGCTTCCGGATATGACGATTTGGTAGTGCCTAGTGTGAAGTCATTGGTGCGGTGGTCAACACGGTCTTCTCGGGTGAGCGTGGTTAGAATTCTCGTCCTGGCCCTATACAGTGGGTCTAACGGATGTAAAGCTGGCGTCTCCTACTTCTCTTTTGACAGGGACAGAATGGAGAGTTTATGAAAATGCGACATTTTTGATCAGTTGTGAATGATATTCAGCTCGTATAGAACCAGTTTACTTTAGTACTCATCAGCTATCAAATTTCTCGGGCAGATGGTCTGACTTTCATGCGATCCTAGCTGTCGAGCCGGTGGCTTGATTTCCTGTCATCTTGCCACCGGCACACTGGATTAAAGGAACTGAATGTTTGGTTCTTGACAGACTGCTGGTGTGTGATGTGTAGGGAAGAGTAAACGTTGGCTACTGAGTACAGACTGTTGACAAAAGCAGTGAAGGCATTTTTGCCGCCGTGTTACATGAGGCGTGTCAAGTTGAGACGTCCTCATTCAACACGATTTGGTGAAATACTTGTAATTGAAGGAGGTAAGAAAATCTCTAAAAACAATGAAATGGAGTACTTGTGATTTTTTTCCTACCTCAAGTGAACAATTGATTTTTGGTTAAATTTCAGCACGAATTGAAACAACGCTTAAATGATACTAGTTTCAAGTGAGTTAGCCCATTAATGCACATCTTATTCTACACTAGTACAGGGATAGTCTGTGATAAACAGCCAATTATCATCGGACTCGAGTTTGCATTTGTGTGAACCCTTGCACAGCTACACCTCGAATGAGATAAAAGAAGGAGCGGGTTTAAAGTTAAGAACGATGGTGGACATTTTCTTTGAAGTGATTGTTTGTTGACGTGCGCTGATCATGTAACGTATTATCTCGGAGTGAAGTGGTATCAGTTGATATATAAAGTAGATCACCACAAGGAGCTCCCAATGAATTAACAAGATTTGGATATCAGTAAAAGTCAGTTCTCACGTATTAATGGACTTTAACTTTTTTCACCTCTAAAATCCGAGGTGGTTGTCATTGTTTACGGATCAACACCGAGAGAAATTCATCAGGTGGTCTAATTGAGAACCTGGTATTTTTCGTGTGAAGTGAATTCACTGATGTTTGAGTAATTGTTTCACGTTCGACAGAAAGTAGGAATTGGTTACATCGATTGAAAATCCAGCTGCCATAGTGTGCAAACATATGTTCGAATATTCTCTAGTTTCCATTCACAACGAAGTCTCAATCAAACAATTGGTCGCTCAACATACTCCTACACCTTCAGCTGAATATGAATTAATATCAATAATGATAAATAACCATTTATTCGTATGCATCGTGTCCATTTTTACTCCTGCTAATCCCAACACAAACCCTATCCTATCAAATGTGAGTTTGTCACGAAGCCGAATCAGCAGTTCTCAACGGATACCGGTTGTGATCAGTCAATAAACTGTCCAGGTATTTCATTTATTTCTGTGTAATTCAAGCTTGATGAAGATGTAACTTCATATAAACCGAAAAATGTTATCCTAGACTGATTGATACGAATTACGAGCACAGCAGAAATTTGTGAGTTACTTTATCATGTATTCACAATACTGGCTCAGATTGAGTTACGATGATTTACTAACTCGATTTGATGAATATATTTCTTCAATTTGAGTTTGCTTTCGAGTAAACAACTTTTTCCGTCTGTTTTCGTTTCTCTTATCGTATCAATAATAGGTTTTCCCATGGTGTGTTTTTGATTAGATTAAGCAATGTGCCCCAATTTTATTTATCGTTTCGAAAGTGTTTAAGGGTACCGTGTATTTTGCACAAACAGCTGGACTGTGGAGAGAGCGCAGTAGTGTCAATTGTTCTGCTATCACAAGTTGGTCGTATCTGTAGGATTCAAATTTGCACGAACGTCACCTGCAAACCATTGCAACATAAAAGTTATGACTTACCATTGACAACTAAGGTATTCGGAGGGGGGGTTGTTAGATTACTGAATTTCATATCTAATAACCTCTGTCACCACAGTTTCCTCATTTTCCCCAGCATTTCCTATTGATATACAACGTCTCCTTATAGTTGAAACATCTGAAACATCAACTGGAAGATCGCTGTGGATGTGAAATTGTATAATTAGCGTTCTGCTCCATTTTCCCTAACATCAAAAAATACAGCGTGACATTTGCTAGATTCATATCTACGTATTGTAACTTGTACGTACAATGAGACGGTCATCACTTCGTTCTTGTAAAACGCCAAGCCCCAGTTTCAAATCTATTGTGTACGTTCCGGTTTAGGGTACGAGTTCAAGATAACTGATTTTGTTGCCAAAACCTACTGAAATTCGTCTTAAACCTTCCACATCAGTCCGAGATCACTGGTCACCGTCCGGTATGAGAATTCCACGCTGTGGCCACCGTGGGTAGATGAATGGTTGGCACGTCAGAAGGAATCTCGATGGTCACAAAAACACAAACGAACACGAGTACCCGGGGGCGTGCAAAACGAATATCTGTAAACACAACACGCTGGTGACATTTGCGCAAAAGATTGAATGATTTGTACCGACAGGCGAACATTTGTCATGGAAAGTTCAATGCGGCACTAACTTTATATCGATTGTGGATCGATTTGACATTTAAACGACACACCAACCTGAACTTCAGTTATATTTTGTCTCATTCTTGCACGAATATGTGCACCAGCGTTTAATCACCTAGTGTAAGGTAGTGGCTAACTTAATGAACACTAATTGATAGCAGGCTATGTTTGGCGCTGCCTTGACCTTAGTGTCATGGTTTCCAATATCAGTCAGATGGTTTGGTCCGCTTGTACTACGTTCCAGAGCTGCGCCTGCCACAGCACAATGTTCATAGCGCTACATAACGACACTTTTATGAGTTACACAGACCATAATCTTTTCACCCTAAGTAGGCTTGGGAGATACCGCTTTCCAGGTTGGGAGTCACGTTAGTGGTGAGCTCTGCTGTATGCAGCAGTTTACCAATAACATTTTTGCTTCTGTGATATGAAATAGAGTGATGTCATGCACTCTCTATGGTTTGGCTTTTTGTCTTAAATACAGAAGCCATCCAGAATCAGAAACACAAATCAGCATAGCCTAAGGTAAGGCTAAGTATTACTGATGGCACAACTATGACCAGGTAGGCAGTTGTGGTGCACGACATGGTCAGGTTTGAAAGTCAAGTTGCTATGGCAGCCTGTCACATTAAGCCATTACCAGTTGATTATAGAAAGCAGTGCTATAACTGGGTTAATCTAACCATCAACACCAGTCTAGGCGTGATAAGCCTTAGAGTTCCTAGCCATTGTTTCATTCTCTAACCTCGTCCAAAATTAATAGACCACTGAACTGATTAGACACTGCACTTTAGCTAACCGGTATTCAAGGCCTGTCTGACTATGAGGGAAACTTTTATTATCAAAGGTTACCTGGGCTGGATGTAGCAGGCAACATTCCTATTTCTGGTCTGTTAACTCCCAGTCGGGTGTTCCACATCAGTGACACATTCTATGTACTCTGAAATGAAATTATTCGATATTTTCAGATTCTGCCCTTGTGACCGATTTAAAGACAGCTCATTGATGAAATCTGAGTAAACCGGCAATAGGAATGATGCTGAACTTCATAGGAAGAGTATTAAAGGATCACAGTCAAAATCACTCCCAAGGGATTACTGGCACAGTGTCCTGTTTGGTTTGGGGGGTACGTCTGGGTTTGTCGAGCCAATTGCGGACTAGCAGAGGAGTAGTAACGCACAAATAAACTCCTCCGCCAACACCTATCGAAGGACGTAGATCTACAGTCGGAATGGTTAAACTAAAATGAGTGAGTTGTGTTAGTTGTTGGAAAACAAGTTTAAACGTTGGACACAAAGTGGCAGTTTTATGAGTTTAGTGACAGTGTCATGCTGCTACTCGAAATAACGCTCAGACAGCCAATGGAAGAAAGTCGAGTTAGAAGTATTTGGTATACAAGAAGAGATGGACTGTGTTGGTAAGCTCTCCACATTGATTCTTCTTCCTAAAAAAAAAGCATCGTGTCAACATACTTGGACGTTTTAAGATGAGAAATACTGCGTTTCTGACCAATCTGACAGTTCGGATAAACTATCCAACAGGGCAGATGGAAAAATATAGTTGTGTATGTTAATTTCTAACAATACATAGTTTGTATATTTAACTAAAAACTGATGCAAGTCACCATCCTTTTGCTCAGTGCAATCTTGAAGGCACTGCTGGCAGTGGATTATTCACATACAACATTGAGTTCGACTCTGACTTAACGTGTACACACAAGTAAAGTATGATTCTTCTATAGAATGTTACTATGATGTTAGAAGTGCTTAATCTTCGCAGATATCTCAAACGTTTCTTTTTCTTAAGCACAAAACCGATTCTCACAATGATCTACTCACAAGTGACTACTGTCATTCGTTTTGAATACTGTTCAGATAGAATGTCCGATCTTGCCTATATACTTATTGATTACCTGTCAATCACACCAATAAATTGATAATTTGGTCTTATGTACTTTAATTTGTGTTCATCTACAGTTGGCGCAATGTCCATATCGATGAGGGTCATACCGCTTTTACTTCCTTTCCTCTTCTTGGTCATCTCCAAACTACCGGTCAATCAGATCATCTTTCAAATGTTTTTTCTAACCTTGTTCGGTATCTGCATCAGCAACTGCCTTATCGACATTACACTTGTGTATAGGTTACTATTTAAATTGTTTGCGTGTTTTGCTCAGGTGTGTCCTATAGCCCGACAAAAAACTCACCACAAACCGTGTTCCGCATTATCCAGTGTGCACAAACAACCCGTATATTTAAGCTGATATGTTTGCATTGGACCCTTGTCCCTCTGTTATAATAATCTACATACATAGGAATCTACATCGAATACAAATGATTTTCAAAGTAAGCTTGTCCAACAACGCTGTAACAGTTCGCTTGACTGATATAACTTCATTCTGCTAGCTGAAAGTACCTCAACACATCGGATTTTCACTGTTCGTAAGAATTTTATCACGAAGAAATCTATCCCACTGAAAGATTACCTACGACAACCTATCTTTAAATAGCAGTCACCACATGTGAGATTAATCGGGTGATCGGATTAAACATACCAAACTTTCCATTTAAGTCGAAAAACTAACATAAGAGCTGGGCCTTAGAGTCGTCGTTCATTCGATTTCTGCCTTTAGGTAACACGCCAACTTACAAACCGACAGTATCTCTTTCAGTGCGTCAACTTCCTCCGACTCGATGTCGGCTGGCACAGTCTCAAGGAGGTTTCTCTGTTGGTATCTAATAGTTTCGTGATGGTTTATACTAAACGAATAAAACTAGCATGGTGGGATAAGCAGTGGAATTGAAGACATTGCAGCTGAATCTGAGCGCTGTATGAGAGCTTCCGTTAACAGATGTCATAACCAAGTCAGGTCAGTGAACCCTCAGCCCAGGTTAAAGGGACATGGTTATGCTAGACAAAATGAGTGTGTATATTTCATTCAGGTGACACGTCAGTTATTTGCCCGGCTAACTTATTTCAGTGGCAGTTGCTGGACCAACCCACAGAGGCATGCGATTCTAAAGAGATGGTTCTGCCCCAACTCTGTTCTAGTCCACCCGTGCGATCCGCCTTGCTAGAAAAACTCCTTGAAACATCGGGAAGGGATGTCGATCGACGTAAAAGTGCCATCGAGACACCTAGAATTGTAAATGTCTTCAAACGACTGCGCACTTAACAACCTGGTGTTCGTAACTCTTTGTAATCTACAATCGATTAGTGATTGTCACACCAACTGGGCAGCTATCAGATTTCAATGAAATTAGCTGACTGAACTGACTTCCTGAATGGTATAGTCCCACAACAATCCACCGTCTCTACTTACTCCTAGGCGGATGTGTTTGTGCACTCATGAGTGGCTTAGATTTTTGGGAAAACCATTCGGTTCAGCCGGGTCCTTCTCGTACGTAACTACAAATGTCTGGTGCCAACGTGTGAGAAGGAATGGATACGGTCAACCTAACGAAATCCGGAAAGCGGAACAAAGTGAGGCAACTTGGGTTCGCTGTGTGGGCTACTGGTTCGTTTTTGTCACTGCCTTCCATTTACTCGGGCTTCAGGGGAATTTTGGAAAAATTTGTTATGATCCATCTAATTGGTATGTGTGTTAATCTTTTGGGTTTCGCAGGTGTTTTAGATACTTGTCCATTCTCGGCTTACCTTATACGACACACATCCCGACTGGAATAAGAAAAGACATTACCGGTCAGCTACTAAGTCTAATTTCAGCTCTTCCTATTTAAATAAACGAGGTTGGGAAAATACATTCTGGTAAAGAGGACAGTATGAAGTGTAGGCGGTATCTAACGAGCCTAATTAGTTTTATGCTTACTACATGATTACGAACTAACCATGAGTGGCCAATTATGTGTTGTCCTAAATCAGTCACTCGCTCAGCATTATTTCACTCAGAAACATTTCCTTTAGAATGCATATCCAACAGTCGGTACAGCTTATGTTTTTGTTTAAAACATGCCAACACCCTAAATGGACAAGGTCAATTCACGTTAAGTAACTACATGAAGTTTGTTTACGTTCACAAAGCATCAACCCGATTGAAATTTAAACAGGACACAATTCGTCTTATTTCGTCCGTATATGCACCAGTAATTACAGAATCCGCGGGAATTATCTCGAATGATCTATCACACTATTCCTCTGGTCGTCAAAATGAGAACTACTGCATACGTGTCATATGTACCAGTGTTGATTTGTATACGTCTAGCCCCATCTCTGGAACCATCGGTTCGAAATAAGGAGTATGAAGCAATAAAATTTGTTTTTACCATAAACTTCTGACAGGGACGGCGACAATTGCTTTATTGATTCCATCAAACAGCTTGAATTTTCCTCAGTTTAATCAAAATCATTCTATAAGTGACCATTAAATCCTGTTCTGCTGTATCCAGTAGCCGTTTCTATTAGATTAACAGGCCACTCACTGCGCCAATCGAATTACACTCCAGTTCTCTTTCCAGTCGCACTGCTCAGCCACCGGAAAAGATAACATGGACAACCTTTCATTGAGCGTAGTGGTCAGAATGTTGTTTGAAGTACGTGATCGATTTTCATTTGCAAGCAGTGTGAACCAATCAGATATACCCGCTAACCGAGTCAAATTTTCGGTCGACTGCGTGAGACAAAAATTAAGTATGGTTTAATTTTCAACCGGTTCGGTTCACAGATTGATTGGCCAGCTGTTACCGTCTTTTGTACGGTGAATTAATTTATAAATTTGTATATCAGGGTGTTCTGCGTTAGTATTCAACAGTACTACAATAACGCACTCAAATACAACACTCATTCAGCTAAGTTGAGTGGAAAGTTTAGGGACTGGCTGAAAACTTGTCAGAAACTACACATTAAAGCACGGTAACTTACCAAAATTCGCCGACCACCACTCTCTTTTGTTCCTTTCTGATCCCCTACCATGGACGTCTTCAGAGTGGCCGTATTAGCATCCGGGCTGAAATCTAAGATGGGTACACGAATACTGGTGGGACCGTATTGCGATCGTCGATTGGATGTGGTACTTTCGGTCGTGTACTCCTCAGTCAGTCGATGTCGCGCCAACGATGCAGATCTTCTGGTTGATGCTGAAGGGCTAGCATATACTGGTTTGGCTTCGCATCGATCTGTTTGATGCGTACGATTAAGACCGGAAATAGAAGCATGATAATCATTGCAGTCTGAAAGGATTGAGTTGACGGAGCTGTTACGAGATGTCTGACAGTGGATGATTTCTACATTGAAATTGGGAGAATAAAGGAGAGGGTTTTTTAGTCCGAGAATATGATCGTTGTATATTTGGAAAACATCTTTTCGTGTGAGAGTACTCACCCTACTCACAATAAATAACTGTGGTAAAAGTATATTGGTCAAAGTAACCAAAATGGAGCTATTCGTGCTCAAAATTAGAAAGACATGAAGCATTTGATACGCCGAACAAAAACAGTCTTGACAACCACACAATTACAACTAAAACAGAGGTATGCCACGACTGTTAAGTCAAAACTACACTGTACATATAGTTGCTACGTGCGAGCTCGGATAGCCACGCCACTCGCAACACATTTGACTTGTGCACACAAGTGGTGAGTCAGCAAGTGTAGGTGACAGTAACTTTCAGAATAAGGAGGACCTTTGACTTATAACAGATCTAAGAAGTGGGTAGATGGAATACGAATATTCGCAGACAGTGGTGGGACGGTTAGTCAGAGCCAGGTGCAAAACAACCGTAAATGGGCAATTTTTTGCCGGTTTGCTACGTAGGCTATACACGAGATGATACGAAATGCGACCAGATAAAGGACGTGTTACGATACCTGTGTAGTTTGTCTCACAGACCAGATGGAATCTGCACACACAAAATCAGTCGACTGCAGCATTCACGTAGTATGCACTCGTTCAAGCAGGACCAATTTGTAGGTACAAGGCAAATCGTAGTGACATCAAAATGCTACATACAGTATATCAGGAGGACCAAACATGGATGCCTGTGAGTGACGTTTTTCCTTAGTCTACACGATTTCGACAATGTTTTCAACTCTCATGTTGTTTCTGCTGCTAAGCTGGTCAAAGGAGACTGGCTCCCTTAACTCAGTCCCCCTACGTGAATTACGAGAGTATGGCACCGAATGACTTCGAGTCGTGTGCTGTCATCTTGGTATAACAAGTTGCACAAGACAACGCTGCGGTATCTCAAAACGACAGATTTTTACCTAAACCCGTTGAAGGCAACTTAGCCCATTACAGCCTCGTAAGTCCTGCGAATTAAGGATGGTCTTTTACACTAACGGCCATACATGAATCATTAGCTCACTTTGTGAGACAGACAGTTACTGCCAGTCTAAAACGGACTGTGATGTTCAAAACTGGTATGCAACATTGTATGTATTGCATTATTAAGAGGAGTACAAGCGGGAAGCATTTTTCGTCTGCTATTCGCTGGACATCAAATACCCCACTGTTTTTCGCTGCTCTCATAATCTAGCTGACTGGTTTTGTGAAAGACGCATGTATTCCGCTTATGTCTCTTTAATCTCAATTGAAGTTCAATTCAGTCCTAAGCTCTTGATATAAGAATAACTGCTTCAGGTGAAATCCATAGCTTTTCAGTGAAAATATTAAATGTGAGATTGGTATTCTTTGAAAAAATGCCCAAGGAATTCCGAGGTAAGTAAAGTTTTCTCTAAAATCGATTATTAACTAGCGGTGTAATTCCAGCACTGCACAAAGCGAGAATACTCGAGTGAGCTGTGTTTCAGCCAAACGCACGTTATATATTGTTTATGTCTAACGAAGGCTAACTCGGATTTGTGGAGATGAACAATAGGTCAAGGTCGGCAGATCTCGTGTGACAACTTTACCCCTCTACGGTTATCTTGAATCTTGAACATGTTACGAAAGAAAAAACTATGGAATAGCTAGAACCAAGGAGGTTCCTCTTAGCTGACAAAGAAAACTTGCTTGATTTAATCTCGCGTTGCCTCACACTAATGTCTGAGTCAAGTTCAGAACAAGAGGGAAAACTTGGCAATCATTCTAGTGTGAGATTCTCCTCAAGTACTTTTGACTAAACACGACATCGTAAAAGCGCACCAGAGGCGTAGTTTTGCAAGTACAGGACGATAGGTGAAACAACAGCGACTGGTATCTAGTGTTGTGAAATGGTTGTCCATTTCATTGTGGTTTCTATTTAGTATGTTATTCCTCGAATCAAGCTAATTAGGACAAATTTAGCACGTCTGATCCGAAGAAAGTTTACTGATTAGGGGATTTTTGCGTTTCTATGACCCGTTTAACTTGAATCAATTGGTATGTTCCCAGCTCATGTTAGAGAATATCCGGAGCTCGTTTGCTAAGATCATAAGTCAACTATCGCAATGTTCAAAGCACCTTACCCTCATGGTTCTGAACCAACTTTGGGCAACTGACTGCAAGCATGAATGACACTCATGGGACCTCCGTGTAACCAGGTTTATGCTTAAGCTGCACAGAACTACGAGCTATATAATTAAATGGTTTTCACGCATTTGACTAGCTGTCAAAGGCATTGTGAGGAAATTTATCCACGTCGTATGCATGTTGGTGTAAGTCCATGAAAGTGAATTTCGGAACATGTACAACTTTAAACGACAGCAGCGTACAT
Organism: Paragonimus westermani; assembly: GCA_008508345.1. Taxonomy (NCBI): domain Eukaryota; kingdom Metazoa; phylum Platyhelminthes; class Trematoda; order Plagiorchiida; family Troglotrematidae; genus Paragonimus; species Paragonimus westermani. The sequence continues at coordinate 58,591 of QNGE01000968.1, read as the reverse complement.
ATTGACGATGCCAATATTAGATTTCAACATAAGCGAGTTAATGAATCGTCATTATTGTAGTCATGCACTCGATGCTATGACCTAACTTCCGGACGGATAAGAAGCAGTAGCGACCAATGATTTTTGGGAACGAATCAAAAACCATTTAACAGAGGTTCTAGATAAACTTAGAGGATAATTGCCATGAAAAGCAATCGAGAAAGCGAGCAAATCAAAAGAAACAACCAACTATGACGGTTTTAGCTTTTGAATGAAGCAGGTTTCGGAGGATTTAACAAGCAAATGAGGAAATGCAGTTCGGTTTAAGTCCACATTCACGAGCGTTTGACTGTTCAGCGACAGTCTAGTTGGCTACGTGGAATAATATACAATCAATCATCTGACAGTGAATTTGCTGCAGAAGATTTGAATCGATATATCGCAGTTTCATTTCAAACTGTTGACATTTAGTTCTACCCGTAGGCTTACGCAACATCGAAGATGCTGACACTCCCGAAACTGGACTGAGCATTGTCAGGCGGATGACTTTTTTGTGCCTCGTTAGTAGATGCATCAGTTAACGCCACGAATAATCAATTTTCTTTGATATTGCAAGTATTTTTGTGATTAGTTCTACGCCTATCTCAAAAATTATAGTAACCAGCAGTTCAGGATAATCATCACCTGTGAGTAGGAATTGAAAAATTCTAGTTTTTCGCCGATTAACTCTTTGTAACGGCCTGCAAAGATTCTCTTAGTTAGTCGGCGGTTTGGGGTTTAGACTGTCGAAACAAATTGGCAGAAATAACTGACTTGATTTATTCGTGTTTCTTTTGATTATAATTAGCTAACAGAATCAGCTATGAATTTTGTTATACAGTAAGCTGTTCATTTTTCACAGGCAATATCGGAATATGTTAATACAATATTGCTTGGTTTACCAGCTTACCATATATCCTATATATATATCGAACGTAATGTTTGTAAACTGTTCACTCTCTGTTAGTTTGTGAGCGTAGATGATTCTAGAGCTTGCCGTGAATATGAGAGTGAACAGGGAACCACATGGCGATCTCATCACCATCTATTCCTTCAGATGAACCAGAACTGACCACCATAAGTGCATCTTTGATGTAGCTGGTTACTTTTGTCTACTTATAACACGATACTTTCAGTGCACTGTGTGACATAAAGGTAGATGAGAGGTGTGGCTTATTTTAAGGGAGAGAACCCATTAAGATAGCATTCTGTATCTGCTTTTAATCAAACACTGCTTAGTAGTCGCACGATTTTGGTTGGTACAACTTGAACATGACACACACTTGGTGTATTGAGATACTTACACTAAATGGTCTATTCTGAAAGTACTTGAGTTTCGGTTCTGTTACAGCCAATAGTTAAGGTAATTATTCAACCGTACCAGATTTCATTGTTTCTTTCTAGTGATAATGTGGTGAGCATGTTATTGATTATTCCATTAAACTCATATTGGTTGTACTTGCATCATATTAGTTAGACAAATTTTCAGTTGGGTCACATCAAGCCGAATTAATCACGTTGTGGTTGTTGACTGAAGTTGGAGGATTTGCTTGTTACATGGAGAAAGCCACCAAGGTTTGATCTCACCTTTAATGTATCAATTCAATTTGTGAACTGGCCTTGCTAAAGTGGAGGCCTCAGTTCCTCTGTTCTGTCGAGTGAACGAAAATGTAGGATGATTGAATATCATAATCTGCTCACTTCATTCAAGCATTAGTCTAATTCGTTATTTAAGAAACAGGAAAATTCAGTTGTCCGGTGCAACTACAAATACAAGTTGATTTAAAAAAGTCCGCTCAACAAGCAAAGCACGATGAGCTTCGTGGTATAAACCAGTGTGTTGAAAATTTCCGAATAAAGCGGTACATAACAACCTCAAAAACAGCCAAAGAATGCATACTGTTATATACCTCGGAAAAAACGCAACAGAATGAACTAAGAAAGGTGTAACTAATCTAAAAAACCAACTGTGAGGATCTTCAGCACACTGTTGAGCAAAGAGACTTGACGGGATGTTTGAAAGTAGACACCAGCCTTTTTGATTAATAAGACAACTGGGCATCCGTTCTTCTCTACGCTAATGTCATCACTGCAACGGTTAAACCGTTGACCTCCCACCACTTACTCGACAGGTTCATGAAGAGCTCAGTTTGACATTCAAGAGATACCGCAATAGACCAAATTTCACAGCGAGTGAATTGAAGACCTGTTTTTGTGATGGAGAGATTTAAAGGTGTTTTACATGGTTGTGGTCGCTATGATTTCGCGTTTTCTTCGGAATGCATGAAAGATGATTTGTGTTGATGGCCTTTGTATATTTTACCACTAAGATGTGCCATAGGAAGACGGCCACCGACTACCTTCAATTCAAGAGGTTTAACACGGAAATCAAACTACGGATGAAGCTGATTAGGCACAGGAATAAAGATCCTGGATATAGCCTGGATAGTTCAACCATGGAGTCTTGAGATTTTCGAGGAAGCTCCTGTTATGTGAGTAGCCACAAGTAGCAAAGCTTTTTACATTCAACAAAGAAGCCTAGCCTTTCACAAAGATTCGTATAAGGCTGAATAGGTGTAAATTTATGAGATAAACCTCCCGAACAGGAACCACGAGAAGTATCGGAAACCTAGACGAAGACAGATTTGATCACCCTAGCATTGAAAAACAGATAGGTCCCTCGTCATCCTCATTGACAAGGAGCAAACTTTACACCAAAAAACTGGCCCGCTTGGTGGCGCATTAGTAATGAACGTCCCTGACCCAAGTCTAAACGTGACTTTCACTCCACAACGACAGGTTTATAGCGGAGTCGTGGTAAAGTGAGTGGCACATGGTCCAGCCAAAACTGCTAACGCAACCATGAGCACTGATCAACATCACATATCCAGTTGATTGCTGTGAGATCGACGAATCGCACACAGCAATAGGTTAGGAAGTGTTGTTCAGCATTCCATATTCACTAGCTCTCTCACGAACAAACTACCAAGAATATTACTTCAAAGGGAAGCGGTATTTTGAACAAATTGAAGGTGAACAATTTATGTTGTCCAGAAATTTAAAATATCAACGAAAATCGTGAACGAGCGTATAGATTAGACTGTCAAGAAAGTATTGATAACAACGGCTTCCATTCTGTGTGAAACATTCAAGATTAAACGTAATCACAGCTTTTTGATCATATGTTTTTCAAAGCTACTAGAAATTTTAAACGACGGACAAGAAAGGTACTGGTGATACTTGATTGCAGTTGATTTGTCCCTGTTCTATTTTTGTCCAAATGCAGCCGAACAAATGTTGTACAAGACGATGTCGGTTTACGTTTGACTTGGGTAGTTCATTGTTCAAACAGAAGTCAACTCAATAATTGAATGATTTTCATGACCTCACTTTGAAGGAAGGTCCTAGTCGAGGGGCCAACGATTGGTGTTTACAGCACAGTTAATGTATCTCCACTTGAGGCGATTGGGTGATCACAGCACTACCCACAGACAAATGTGACTGAGTGTTTACGTGTGATGATTTAGTCGTACTCCTTATGAGATTATTGTTACAGTGATCAACACGATTGCCTCATTACAACGTAGCGGGAACTCAAGTCCCGTTCTTGGCACGAGTATGTACTCTTGACGGGTTCATGCAAGAGCGAGGCTCGAGTCGGGTGCTTCTTTTCGAAAGGGGTTGACTGGAAAGTCTACCGGAATGCGACGGTCGCGGTCAGTTGTGGGCACCGTACAATTACAATAAAGAGGTAAGTCAACTCATGTTAAATTTCCCGAGAGAACTCCAAGACAAACGCAATCCCAACTCACTGTAAGTGGGCTTTTGATCCCATCGTCTGAGGATTGTAACTACCGTTAAAGAGATATGCAAAATTCGTTTTACCGACTCAGATATGGTCATAAGCTGAGCAACAGTTGCAGAGAAGTATCTTACATCAAATTCTTTGTCCGTAGACACATTTCGTTTCTGCCTATACTTTATCAAGTATCTGTTATATTTGAGTACAGATTTGGATTGATACACAGTGAGCATGTTCAACTCGGGTAACAGTAATTTCCTAATTACAAGTTGCTTCCAATGGGACAGCTTCTAGACGTCGCTGTGTGATGTTTAGTCGCTGCCCTCCCCCTAACTTTGGTCAATAAATACTGCTAAAGGTCCAGTCATGAGGGAGCTGGTTAATACTTATTAAACCTCATTAATATTTGATTGCAGCCGTCACGTCCAAAAAGACTTTGCTTATCAGTCCCTTCTGAAAACACGTAGCAGGCTTGAGTTTTGCTCACTAGCCAAAGCTTACCAGTAGTACGCATCGCAGACGTGACTGGGATCTGTATTTGGGTTCATGCCGGCATGAGGCAACCGTGTTACCCACTTCACTTTTAACCGCGTATTAGGCCGAATAAAATCATCCCTAAACATTTAGCTACTTTTGAGCACTGGTTTGTTTGCTTATGCGCTTGTTCATCGTTGTCTCATCTGATGATTCCAAAATACTAAACGGTAGTCGATGACTGCAAGAGTAAGGTATTCATCTAATGGTAGTTCATGTGTGACGGTTTATGCATCGTCGTGTTTGTATCGATTAGACCATAACTATTGTAAGGGGAAAAAAATAACTCATTGGTGAGTCACGTTGATTTTACTGTGGAGGAATAGTTAGAAGATATCTACGTAAATCCGGTGTGTCCAAGCGCAATGCATGCACACAATTTTTATTAATAGCTGTTATTATGTGTTCAGTGGCTAAAGTTCACCCGGAGCATGTGATTTATTCCGTGATGGTCGGTGCTGATCGAGTATACGTATCTGGTAAACTTTTGCGTTGTACTTCAGACTTAATTTAGTACACAGATCAGCTGGGCGGATCATTAACACTTGAATAATGTAAGCAGCGAAACAGTAACTCACACATGATTTATACTTCTCAAAAGTTTTCATTAGCCGTTTGTAGTTTGTTGTCTCTTCTCACATCCGATGGATGAAAGCGCCTTGGAAATCGATAATGTCGTTCGGCCAGTTTTTGACTAAAGAACAGACACTAATTGTACTACCGCGTGTAACTCTCTGCACTCAATATACAACGTGCAACGAACCAGAAACCTCGAGAGGAGTTTAGTGAGGTTCATCATTAAAGATAACATTTAGCATGCAATCTCAAAACATACTGCTCTTTGCCTAAGATGGCGCACAAAAAGTTTATCGAGGACTAGTTTGGTTTGCGGAGCTAAGAATCAAGAAAGTTGGTCAACTGCCCAACTGTAATTTAGTCCGTATGGACCAGCTCAAAGGGGTTAGGTTTTAGCCTTCCCACTACCACGATGACAATCCCATATTAAAGCTTGTACAACGGACAATCACGGTGATTCCAGTCAAGGCAACAGACTCGAAAATTGTTTACCGTGAAGCCAAGCTGGAGTCTAAAAATGTCGGTTGATTATTTGGGAAATAGTGGACAATCAAAGAGGCCTTCACTCATTCGTCTCAAACTCAGTAGAACGTGGTTAGTAATTGTCGAGAAAATTTGGGGATTCAGGATGGAAGGTGGATTATCTATCCACGCTGATGTCCATAAAGCTACTAAAATCATTTTTGGACAGCTTATTGCCGATGCCTATCAGGATGCGGTATAAGCTAGTGTAGTGGCCGTAGGTAGCTGGTTAGCAATCTGCGGACAACAAGCTACAAACGTATCCAACTGCTGAAATGACACGATTGCACCCGAACAGAAATGTTCTACTTACCCTGCTTCCGATAACTGTGAAACGGGTGAGCCCACCGAGACTAATCATCAGGGGGACGTGGGGGTAATTGTCATCTCCCCCTTCTCTTCTCACATTCCCTGACCAATTGCCCTACGTACTACCAACTATAAAAGTGAATAACCAGAGACAAAACAAACTAGTAAACGTATCCACAGCTCAAGATCTATTTCTGTTGTGTCGAGGCTGGGACTGGGTTAGAGCTGGTTCATTACCTGTTACAAGTCTCACGCATTTGATTATTACAGTTGGTAACACAGTTTAGGGGGACAACCGCCAGCTGACAAATACAAACACACCATATTTGTCTTAAATCCAAACGTTTGGCTATATAAGCTGTTTTTTATGGTAACGTATGGCAAATGAGTAGAAATGAGCCTGGTGGTTCTTCCTGACGGCATCCACCATCCACAGCTTACATTACTTATGATTGACCTTTGTACAACAAAACATCTTTTATCCTGCTGATATGGTTTATAAGTGGAACAGTGAAAAATGTGGTAAGTGCTATATTGTATTATTTAAGGCTCTGTAAAATCGGCACATTATTGTAAGCTAATTTACTGAAATATATTGGAATGGGGGATCAGTTCTACTAGATCGGATTCACTCAGTCTCTGGACTGACCAGACTCCGCCAACAGTACCTGTCTTCAGATGGGTGGTCAGTCCATTGTGTTACAGTATTCTCGCCAAACTATGACCACGTTAAGCATCGACTGGTTAACTTTCGTCCGATTTTCGACACTGTAATTTTCACTCACTCAACTGCATGAACGTAATCGTTCAGGTAACTCTGCCACAAGCAGCAGGAACCCGAACTACGTCCACTTCATTGGCTTATTTTGCTTGTATTCACAGGGGCGGAAATCGTGGAACACACCGAAGACCATCCGTTCTGTGAAGATTATCACTTGTGAGTGCTAAACAGAGTGGAGGCTAAAACAAAAGGTTACCGACAACAAGCATCGTTTCGTGCATCGACGACGGCGTCTAACTGATGGTCATTAATCAACACACGCTTATCTAAACCCTGAGTGCTCTGGCCTTGCCAGGGCGGGTATCATATATGGTGTTGTCGAGCTCTATTGGTTAACGCTAATGGGAAAATTAAACTCAGGAAACAGGAAAAGTTATACACTAATTGTGACACGTTTCGTCTCGTGTATTTAACCAAACCTTCTGTGGACCATGCCGAAGAAAAATCGTCATTGGCTGGGATTACTTGTTAGTTGGATATCATTTGATAAGGGACATCTGCATGCAATCTTCAGTGAGTTGAGGTTGCGACCAGATTAAATATCACCACTGAGGGAAGCTGAAGTTCAGCAAGGTTCTTCTTTTTACTGACGCATGGCCGGATTTTCGGTTGATTTTAACTGAGGGTACACAGCTGAGCGCCGTTATCGCATCCAGATGAAATTTTTAATCAGTCAACGTTCGAACTGTTCATAAGATTACGGGAAATCGGTACCTTCGGCTTGACTTGGGAAGTTTTTAAAACCAGACTACTACCTGGTGTTAATGGACGTTGACATATACTCTCGTCAGATGACTGTAAGACCTGAGCGTTTGTCTATGGTCTTTTGGTCGTGCATGTATTGTGATGCCACTGGCACATTGATCAATAGGAGCGGTATCGAAGATGACATACCGGGAGTTCAAATCGCGATGGCTACATAACTTTTTACTATTATTGAGTTCTAACAGGAACAACACTCATTTATGCAACTGTTTTTACAAAGGAGCTGACTGGGAAGAGTATGTAGTGTCTCCAGTTCGTAGTTGCAATTTGAAATTCATTTATGTATAGTTTTATAAATACTGCTTTGTTAACTTCATCTGTACGCTTGTTTGAAATCATCATCTTCTTATTTTGAATGTGGTTGTCATCAAGATTAAACGGGAGTTACCGCGTCCCTTCTCTGTCTTCTTCATTTGCGTGGATTTTTGGGATCATGAAGTAATCGCACAGTGAAATCTTTTAAGCTACACTTGTTTTCCGATCTATCAACGCCAAACGTTCGTCATCCCACGTCGCGTGTGGACTTATCTATCGGCCGTTGTCTGAACCTACTCTCTGGCGCTGTCCTTCTCTCGGGCAGTAATCTATCCATTTCCACGGATTTTGACTTGTTGTTAAGTCATTCCCATTTTTTATACTTCCTTTTACTTGTACACACACCTTTGTACACATCCGTTACGGTTACACCTTCTTTTTGATATCATTATATTCCTACCGTGTTCTTATCACTTGATTAATTAGATCATTACAAGTACGTCAGTGAATGTGATCAGTCTGTGGTATTGTTTAACTTCCTCTCTTACTTTCATTGGATATTGACGGCCTCGTAGTTGATCCTTCTGGTGGGTTAATTGCTGGTACGGTTTTCTATTGTCCTTAGAACAACAATTAAAATAAACGTGACCTTTAACACGGTACTAGTTACATTTCAGCCATTTCCGATTTAGCTCTCATCTTAAGGTCAATTATGTCCGTCTGATTTAAGATAATATCTCTCATATGAGTATGTATTTGAGTAAAGAAGCTTATACAACAATTAATAAAGTAGTTGTATCCTGTACTTTCCTAATTTTATTGTTTTATACACCCGTGGGCCTTCCAGAAGTGTTCACGGGAAGTCTGAAGCAACCAACTGTATTTAATATGAAGGTTTGATCAACCCGGTAGTTCCTAGGTCGTCAGTTACCTGTGTAACTTACCGTTAACAGTATTACTGGGCAAATTCCCCTTTGCGTAACCAAGAGGAAGGCTGGTTTGGTAAATATCCTTCTAATCATTGTCTCCCACCTGGTTCAATTTCAGTTAATTTCTGGTGGAAGCAGTGAGACACTATGGCCACTTATACTCCACCAATCGGTTCAACATATCCTTCTCATTTAACATGATGGTTACTCAGCACTGAATAATTTGCATATTTTATCGTTCCAAAAGACAGGCTCGTGGAACTGCGTGAAGTAAGATTCCCTTAATATTCCCTGACCAGCGAAGTTTTTCTCAGATTCAACTAGTAATTTACTTCCGTCTAATAGCAGTTATCATGGAAATCAATTATCAAGATGTTTCGTGAACCTACCTGACCGTAGGGCTACGGCGGTTAACCCATGTATGTCGTGAAACTTCACGAACGATGACATTGATTATTGAATGAGGTGACGACTGATGCGATCATACGGATGTTCACCTTCCTTGATTGTTTAACTTCCTCTTTGCCCACAAACTGAAATTATTCGGCCGTTTTTCTGGCTGGCTTGTTAACTAGCGCACACTCATCATTTCGCTGGTGGTCAATTGGCCCAACTGTTTTAATTGTTCTTTGAATTTGGAAAACTTGGCGATTAAGTCAGTCATTTAATTTCATCTCGATGAATGAATTTCATCGACGAGTTGACTTTTGTTCATGCGGTATGCAGTCTGCTTGGTGGTCGGCTGATACAATGGTTGTTAAAGCATTTAGACAAGTACGTTCATCGACAACATATTGATTCTGCACATCGCTTAGCTGTCGCCATCTAATAATCAATCAACCGCTTGCCATCTCCAATCTGATCAATGTTAGAAGTGCTCAGACCAGTATATATACTGATGAACAAGTGGGTCTACTTTCTGTTAAACAATTCGCATGACATTCGTGATTGATGGTGTTTGTAACACCTCAACTTCACGTAACCTAAACGAACGTTAAATGATCCATTTGAGTAATGGAGCAGAGAGACTGTAAGCCAGAAAACATGCGAGACGATTAAGTTATTCACTTCGGTGGTCACAAATGATGACCTTCAATTCGCACAAGATTATTTTTATCACTTCGACACGTAAGCAGACAGATGATTGTCACAACATTGTCACATCACGTGATCGTTGTGATAAAGAAAACTGAAACGATTTACTGCAATTGAATTAAAAATCACGACCAATCAGCATATAGCTGTTTGGAAGTGCCCAGTTGTTTGCAAAAAACAGACTAGCGGTTTCAGAATTAGCTGGCTTGCTTAATTCTTTGAACGATGGTGGTTAACATTATCGTCCTACTGTCCACAAGTAGAGATAGATTTCTTTAAGACTGTCAGTCTTCTTGAAGATGTGTGAGAGAAAATGTCGCTTGTTGATTCCTCATAACTGTGCTCGTCGGAATGAAGATAGAGTTGGAAGGGCAGGGAAGCAAACGAACTGTGTGAAAAACAGAACCAGAGTCATCTTCAAAACGTATTTTAACGAATCAGCACTTTTTGTGAGGAAAGATTAGTTGGCGATCAATGGGAGTTGAAGGCAGCCTGTGTGCCGACCAAACCGGGATTGCAAATTATTCAACCTATCCAGTAGGGGCTGTTGAGTTAGACGAGGTCTTCCAGGTTAATTAGGTCTTAGATATCAAATTTTGTTTACAGTTTTGTCTGCTTATTGGATCTATTATGAATTTATTCCTTTCTAGTAATTAAGCGTGTTGCAATGGATGGACCAGTGGACGTCTGGAGAAGTGAGACTTGTAACTGTCTGTGGAACTGACCTAACGTTACCAGCTTGTGAACGTAAAAGGCCCTCCTCTACCCCATAGCGTTTTTTTACAGTTCTTGTTTCCAAACCATGAACAAATTTCACGCAAAGACTGTTACACATGAACAGACCGAGAAGCAGTGTTAACTGAGAGTAATTCGTTCGAATCTCACAAGTAAGTAAGCCCAGAAACGACTTAAAGCGAATACTCAAGTCAATGAGATTAAGCGACAATATGTTCAAGTTCTAGATGCAAAACTTCATTTCATTTCTAATAGAAGTCTCCGATTTCGAAAGCGTCTATCTAAATGCATAGAAAAAAATCAAAATGAAGGTACAATAAATTGTTTGATAAATTTCCAACCAATGAAGGATGGATTCATAACCAAACATGACGACTTGCTGCCGTACAGTTGTTCATCAAAGCGTTTACATATAAAAAACAATGATAACAAGAGAGAAAAATATGATCGTCGCCGTGAAAACAGAATAACCATGTGATAAGATAGCGTACAAGTAATTCACGACAGCAAACCTGAACAGTACATTCAAGATGCTCATATGTTTAGCAACGACTGATCGTAAACAAGGAATCGGGTACCACGGGAAGACGGATTGACAATTATAAAGTAACTTCAGTGTGTTTATCCAGCTGGTGGTCGCACAATGGTAATTACACAGTCAACTACACGGTTGTGAACTCGAATCTGATTTATTGCGACTGTCCTTACCCCTGTGAACGCAACTTGACAGTACTCAGCTCATAGTAAATCTTCCAAATTACAGAATTCCAAAGCGCTTGAGATGTATAAGTTAGAAACATGGTAACGTCTGCGGTTTTGTCACGCATCCTACCTAGGAAGCTACAACAGTCACGCCAGTGAGATGATCAACTATTTTCTGTCTTCATCAGCGTACCCAACTAGAGGTTGGGTAGGTCATGTTGCTATCTGCGGTGAACATAACTAACATTTGCAAATTTAGTGACGATTAATTTCAATTGTCTTCACAGCTCACTGACTACATTCTATCTTATGTCAACAGGTTGAGAACTCACTAGAGAATTCCATGTGTCCCACAGGGCCGGTTGGTTTGTTCTTAATACTTATTCTGATTGTGCAAATTGATATATTTTAATAGGTTTTCTCAACACATTTGTTTGATCCTTACAACCAAAGACCTATCTACCAAAATCTTCGTTATTTACTAGCTAGTGTATTACAAAATGTGACATTCGCTGCTGTTCGTTACCGCCATACTCAGAATAGGTCATGTAAGGTCCGATCGTCAGAAGGGGTGTTATGTTTTGCCTCAATCACCCCGTGGATCAAGATCCGAATAATGAATTGACAGTGTTATCATTCATTCTGTTGGATGACTCATGGATATGATAGAGTGAACAAACAAATTGGCTATGGCTTTGCTTTCTGGACATTGATTAATTGCCGAATGTCGACGTAGGCAGGGGATAACCGTCTGCATACATTAACAATCGGTAAATATAGTCTGATTAGCAGGCTAGGAATTACAACAGCGAATAATGATTTGTGCGCGCCGTCAATTTGGTATGGATAAACATTCTATTTGGACACTTTTGGGATCTGACGCGTATCGGCAAGTCTAGTGAAAATCCACAATACACTGTGGCTTATTAACTTGATTAAGGTGGCTGGAATTGCACTGGCAATGTTTATCAATTTGACTTTCTCTCTAAGATGTTATATTGCTAACGAAGTGAGCTTGACACGACAAACTGAGAATGATTTCCATGTACTTAACGTTACACCGGAAAGTAGAACATTTGTGTAAATGCACAATTAGTATAAGTACCAAGCGTTAAACAGTCTTAATCAACCAATTGTTGAAAGATATTAAGTTTACTGGGGCCATTTTCTTGTTCTAGAGCGCCATACGAACTGTTCATTTCGCTTCCTCCCCTCGGTTATATTCGTACCGTTGCCCTGGACGCTGTGGGACGATTGAACTATCCGCAAGTGTCACGCTACTTGCTATTGTGGTCAAATAGTGGGTGCCATTAAAACCAATCAATTGAGTCTACCCTTCATTTGGTAGTGTTGAACATACTCTCGGAGGTTGAAATATCTTGTCCTAATTTCCAATGTCTGACAGTCTCCTAGATAAATAATCAAGGTTTCGCAAGTTAACACGAAAATCTCCCAATCTACAAAGCGTATCAGATCAACCGTTGTTTTGGTTCTAAACTTGACCGCTGATTCGACATTCTGCACAATCTCCCCAGCGTTGTTCATAAGGAACAACACTGACAACAGAACTAAATGCCGAGTCTGATGTCTGTTTAGTACGGGTGATAAACTGGAGGACGTGTGTGACTTCCAGAAGTGATTATTTGGTTGACCTGCCTCTAATCCACAGTGAAGTACCGAGAGTTCAAAATACCTTCAAGAGGCTGATTAGATCCATTCGATGACCCGGATTGGCACTTACTCCTCAAAAGTTTACAATATTATCTCGAGACTGGCAGTAGTCTATGATCAGAGTCATCTTGCTATGCCATTTAGAGCCGTCAAACAACTTGGCATTCTGGTTAACTGCATCAGAACTGACGGGAATGTGACTGAGATTAACGAACGTTTTGAAGAATAGATTAATGTGAATGTGTTTATGGAAGGCTGCCTGTAATCAGCACGGGTAACAGTATCCTCACCCTGCGGTGGTAAATATTACACATTTTGATATTTATGTATTATACTGGACGGAAGATTTGAACATATCACTTACCATTTACAGTCACTGCTGGCTTGGAACTATTCGTCCGCAAGGTAATCATAAACTATTAAGGTATACGAAAGGTTACAGGATATAGATGTTACGAAAAAGCAATGTCAACATTTCTGTGCTCCGTACAATCCTCTGTCTTCCAATTCGTCGCTCATCATACGAGGTCCATGTGGCATTCCACCTCGTCCACAGAACCCGGAAAAGCATAGCAAGACCAACAGCATACCTGCGTGACTAAGATCCCAGGCAAACCAACGTGTGAGATCAGAGAAACTGTTAGGTATGGCATCTGTGTGACACGATTCTCGTTACCTACATACGCAATCAATTTTCCTTCAGATTTTCTGGTTTCAAGCCTCCCTGGTGCACCAGGTGTCACCTGTACACAGCAATACTGTAGTCCACAACAGTCCATCGTCAGTGTACTGGCGTTTCCAAACCGGAATTCCACTTTGCAATGCAAGTGTTATTCTGGGTAATGCTTTGTACCACTGTTAATTAGACACGTTTTGTGAGCCACCTCTGTAGTCGATTTTAGCCTGTCACTCCTCTTCGATTGGAAGTTTTTCGTCCAACAGAACTCGTTATATATCTGGTGTTGTCCGCGATCTACCATGGTTTGAGTTTGGTCAGTCCATGTGGACACCCAGATAATTCGTTGAATATTACATGACTTGTGCCTCCTTTTCAGATAAATCGTACACATCGTGTTACAAGGGAGGCCCACACTAAATTGCACATGCCCGTTTAACTTATGGTTCATTGTCCTGTTATCCGTTTACTCACCAAAAACTGGAAACCAACTTCGTGGCTTACACATCCTCGGGCTATCACTGTGCCAAAAGTTTGAGTAGTTTACTCGATCCGAAAGAAGGTTGGAGGTCATCCTTATCGGAAATGAAACCCAGCCTTCTGAGAAAGGCGGGAACTTCGTCTCAATTTGTAAGTTCTGCGGTAGGTAATTTTGAAAGAACCAAGGCAAATGAGTACGCTTTCTCCTTGTTACGTACTACGTATGTCCAATTTCGTTCATTAGTCTGTTTGTGAACTGCTCATTTTTTGTAGTGTGCGCATCATCGTACGTAGTCTGTGCTTCTAAACATTTGTCAGACTTCTGTCGAAAACATGTTTCACAGATGTGATGTTGATTTCGTCAATGAAGTTTGTCTCATATGACACTGTTTTACACTTTCAAGCTTATTAACCAGTTGCCTAGAGTACGTTTTGTTCGGAGTACAGAGGAATGATTTCGGAAACCCCACGATGAGGTTAGAAGTAAAGTGGTCTAATCAGTTCAAACAGGAAGGAGTGGGAGTTAACCAACAGCTGACGCAAATGTTCGAAACAAGTCAACTAGGACGGATAAGCACTTTCGGGTTTTTTGAAGGCCAGCTGACAGAAAGTAGAAGATTGATGGACAGAACATACTCTCAATTTGTACTGTGATTTCACAGCTGCCGTAAGTGAAGATTAGGACTAGTAACAGAATAGTCGCTTAACTAAGAAACAGTTGTCATGACTGTTATAAGACCCATATTTACAGTTAAAAAAGATCTGTGTTAATCAACTGGATGCTTACGAATTGGTTGTGCTCGGTGTTATTGAGACTAGGGGATGAAGAAAAAGGAGTGTAAACTGACAAAAACTCAGAAAAGTAAGGAAAAATCCATGCGAAAACAACAGTCATTCGGGAAATATCGAGGCTCCTGACCTGGTCACTGCTTAATGTGACTCTTGTCTACATCGACATAATTGCCACCTGAAACGCCTTCCGTGTCCAGTAGATCCCTGCCAATAATTCTGGAGCGAATCACATTTTACTGCCATTGTTTTCAGATTATGGATTGGTCAATAGAAGCACTTTTAAACCTAAGATAACATACAGAAAAGAATTCTGTACCAATTGGTGGGTTGCCAGAGGTAACATTTGTCCAGCTAAACAAAACTCGCGGAGAATGCACTTCCGAGTCCTGGTAACCGGAGGCTGTCCGATATGAAAAGGCACCAGGCAGTTTTGTTGTTGTTAATGCGGTATCTCATCCTACGAAGTCAACATCTTGGACAAACTGCGCGCAGATGTTGACACTCATTAAACAAACTAGAGTTGGACTGGTTATGAGTCATGGCAAGATTTAGCGGTTCACATTACTTACCTGTGCCGAATATAAGTGTTCACTACATTGCAAATTAATTTATTGTTAATGCGTTTGATTTTGATTTGTAAAAAGAATCAAAAACCAATTAAACCAATGTTGAAAGAAATGCATTTGTAACGGGTAACCGTGACTGTAACTATCATAACTATGTGGGAGACAATGATCCGCAGTAAAGACCGGTTCCATTGGATAGTTTGGTTGAAAGTGGCGGTTTAGTTTTGATTAGGTTTGACTGCAACTGGTTTGCCATTCTTTGTGGAACAGTAAAATTGGATCAAACAGTTGGAGAAGTAAAAAGCCGTACAAGATACCAGCACGCTGTCTTCAAGATGGGGCACTAATACACATAATGATATGATCATTCGCACAATTTTCACTTCTCTGGGTCGAATAACAATCTCAAAACATTCGGGTGAAGGTAAGTTCCATTACAAAACATTTTACTGGGCGATTTCTGCAAACCCTCTGGTTGTGCAGTAGGTTATGCTTCTAGCAATAGGCTGAATCCTGAGGTACAAGTGTAGATCGAGGCTAGTGAAGGCGGTAACAAGTTCTAAAATCTCCTGGGTGTCCAGGAGAATAGAGTAGGACTGATTGAATGAGAAACCTCGTTGAAATGCAACCACGTCGAGCACTGGGACACATATTCGGAAAGTTCCACGAACATTCTACAACTAGTTATTAGACACATTGACAGTTGAATTCCGTGAGCAGACAGCGAATATGCTGGTGAAAATAGTAATGAATTTCGTGCTGTCAAAAATTGTACCAGGCTTTTATCACTAATGAAAGCTAATCCGAGTAGATATAGAATCTTACTGGTAATTATCGATATCCGTACATAGCACAAAACGCCTTCGAGAAAAGTCCGTAATCCGGAAAACTGAACTATTTTTTAAAATTCATTCCAAATGTGTTTGTGCTTTCAGGTGTTATATTTACACCCCAGAACGTGCTGTTTTGGCACGTTTTCTCCGTTACCTTTCGCCTGGCTGACTGCATTTTCATTGCAAGGTAGAAGCCTCTAAGCTTACCAGAGTCTATATATATATATATATATATATATATATATATATATAACCACACGATGGTCAACTTCTCTAGGTCGCGCTTGAGATTAAGTATATCCTACTATAAGGGTCCAAGTTTCAAGTGTCACACTAAGTTCTGCTTTGTGTGATTGTGATTGCATTACTAAGCCTCATCCATTTTAATTATTCGTTGATGACATAAGTCACAATAGACGTGCCCAATCGACAAGCAGGGTTTTTTGTGAATAAATCAGAAGGCGTAACATTTCACCTCCATCTGAACATTCACATGCAGTCGGAAAAGGTGTGTTCAGCTTGCTTGAATGGGACTGGAATGAGCATACTCAGTTCACAGCTCATTCGTTAGTTCACTCTGTCTTCTGTTTTCTTAGTGGTTACTCTTATCGGTACGGAGAATTCTCTTAGTCAAGGTAAATTTGTCATTTTTAATTGACCCTGTTTGCTTAATAGCTTGTTTTAAATGACATGGTCTGATGATGGATCGTTAATAAAATCTACTAAAGTTAATATTTTATATGAATGACCAATGTGGATAGGAACATATCAGCTTGTCATGTTTTAACAACGATATACTAATGAGGATGATCTGAAAAAAGAGATGAGGGTATTATGACCTAGAAAATGTTTTTGACGATGATGATGATGGTGGTAGTGGACGGAACAGAATTTACGGTGTCAGTAGAAGTATGAAGAGAGTTGAATTCATCATAACAAGGCTAGAACTCTATTTCGGTGCAGGTAACAAGAGCGATACCAGACGTCACAGATCTACGTAATTACCTCTGATGCAATCACAACGAATCGCACGGAGAATACAGTTACTTGTCACATTCGAACTACTTTCAACATTGTTCGCTGACAAAACTTGTGCTGTGTCAGACATAACACATGATTACGACACAATACATCTGAATGACAGTAATAGTGACTGAGCAAGTTCAACGTTCTATGGCATGTGAAAGAGACATTGTGAATTGTTTTGATTATGGCAACCTAGTTTGTATTTGTGTGAAGTATTTTGTGAAGCGTTCGTACGTATGCAACTATCAAATATTTTAGCCCAAGAGTATAGCATGTAGTGAATAATGATCGTACGGCTTTTGAACGATTTACGAATGTTTCTGGTGGTTGGGAACAGTGGTGGTGTTGTTCGTAGCTCGGGTTGATGGTTTTCGTATTGATATGTCCGCCGATCCCACTTCACCAAACGCCATATTCAAAACTATACGCTGAAACACTCACGCACTGATGATGTCACCTCGCTTGGTGATGAAACGTTTGCGACCTAAATTGGGAGCTCGGAGAATATATCAATACGAGAATTACCAATGTATTTCCAATTAGTTGTTCACGGTGCCGCAAAGTGAAAAGAGATATTTATTTCCTAATCTGTTAAACTGAGAATGAATCGTGCGATTAGTAATATGGAGACGAACACGTGAAATTGGGCCAACGGATATCGGGTAGGTTTGTAACGTACAGTGCGTTATAGATTCCCTTATCATACCTTTATAGCTGCTTTTCCGACTGGGAGATTGTCCCGGGTTCAGTAATTACAATTTATATAGTAGATGGTTAATTTTGGTTGCGGTTTCATTTTCAAGGTAAGTCAGTGCACAAAACAAAGCCCTGCAACATGGATAACGAATTTTATTGGCTATTTCCGTTTCCAAGGTTGCTATGCTTGCCATCTTTGAATCCTTATGCAAATGAATGGAATTTCACACGGTTCACTTTGTACGAATTTAAATGCTTTCATGAGTGGACCTTAATCAGTTGTCTATTTTTGTTCTCTATTGGGATTAACCGGCGTGCCTATACTAGTTCAAGTCATTCTTGAAAATGTATCCACACCTGATGTGTAAAATGAAAGATCTTCTAAGGATGTTTTCGTTGTTCTGATGCACAGGGTACATGTTTTTCTCGTTAAACTATCCAAACTATCCACGTGCCGGAGTGGCCGAACCCAGTTGGAGTGCGCTCATTTTTAGTGTAACAATGAAAAAACATGGTCAGAATGACAGCGATAAAACTATAGGACGATGAGAAGCCAGTAAGATACAGTTTCTATCCCGTTATGTTTAAATGCTGTCATATGAGAATAGCTTGGGTGAAAACTAGTTTCCTTTGGCTTTAGGGATTCTGTCGACCCCAATACACGTGCCGAGCCAGTTTCTTGCAAATATTCTCGATCAAGCTTAACTAAAGATTCGATTCTATTCGCTATCTAAAACCCATTGCGCAAAAGAGAAAGAATATTGTTATCGTTCAGAAATTACGCGTTGCATAAATGATTTACAGGGAGGTTCTAACCTATTCCAGAGTGATGATGAACTTTCTAGAAGTTACTTTTGAAATGGGCTGTCACCATCCTTATGTTTGAATGAACGGGATCCGAAACGAATAACACATCTGTCACCCGCTTTCAGTCACCTTTGCTTACTACGTCCATTTGGCACCAAGATGAACGGTCACTAGCTCTAGTTTATTAACCAATGAACAGGGCATCTCGGTCTTGACTTGTAACCGCTGTTTGATTAAAAGATCCCAATGTCACGTGAAGGTTACCCATGTGCTAGCTAAGTTAATGCAACATCAGTATTAGCGTTTTACGAATGGAATCAATAAATACGCGTAGGATGGGCCTTTCAAATCGTCGAGGGTCTCTCCTATTACATACTTTGTCAGTTTGTTAGAAATACGTGGATGATAAGTGACGTTTATCTATCATGATTTCTAATGACACTAGACATAAAGATGTGTACGTTGTGAAAGGTAATGTAAACTGTTTGGCGGTATTATAAATCTATTATGGTGTGTTAAAAATACCAACGCATTCTTCAAGCTTGACGCCCAATACTGTCGCAGTCTTTCTGTCCCTCACAAACAGAGCTAAAAACCTTCATTCAACAGAGTTGTCCTTATCTCTTCTGATTGTAGCCCGGTGATCAATATGAGGCAGTCCATTGCGGTTTAAAATGCTTCTCTGAGTCACTCTTTGGGTTAGTATAAAAATAGACCGAAAACTGTTTTGTTCACACTGGAAGCCACCCGCTTGCAAAAGACCACCATAGGACAAGCAAGAAAACCAGCTCGTGATTAAAAGGTTGAGAGTTTTGAACCTTCGCACAAATATCTTTGTCCTCCAAATCTTGATGAAAACGAGACCGGGCTAATTTACTGATTGACCTCCAAGAACCATTTGCCGGATTTTATGTTCACTACTTGTAATTTTACTGAAATGTTCTGGACACGTTGTTGTGGCAGTCCCAGCGATCAGCAAGAGGTTGTCCAGAAAACCGGTGTTCGATAGATGGGCCGGCATAAAACACGGTTATGCCAAGCTGGTTCACTTTGGTGAATTCCAATACTGTGTGCTCCTAGTAGCTGGCTTGACTTAGAAACCTGTAGGCGACGATGTCATATTTTTCTATGTTTTTCCACTCAACAGCCAGTTTTCTACTTCAGTTCCCTAATCATTGTGGTTTGTTTCGACATTCTAGCGGTGAAACTCTGGCTCACGTAGTCCATCACATCTAGCCTTACGTGTGATTAACCCTTGGACAACGTGTGTGTCAGTTGGTGGCTTATACTTGGGATTCACGCAGGATGATGACACTGAGAGCCGTGAGACACAAGTCAACGTTACTCTACCAAGTTAAAGCATTCACTGGTTCACTAAATATCTTGAAAATGGAATTACACTTCCAAGGGAAAACAGGTCTTAGTAAGATATGCTATTCGTTTTGACGGACAGTTGATATCAGTTGGCACACAATCGAAATGTAATCACGGCGCATTAGCGGACGTTACCAAGCATATTTTATTGTAGATACTGACGTTAGATTTATCAACAACATAGTTTTGTGGCATTCAATATACTCCATTAGTGAAAATGACGTTAATCAAGCATTTTCGGTTACGCTTAACCTATTGCAGCTAAAAATGATCACACCGTCATCAAACGATTACTGATTGGGAGTGAAACATTAAACAGTCACTTTTAGGCTGCAATGATACATATAGGATAACCTTTTCAAACAGCTAGGCTGGTTGTCGTTATGAGGCCTGTGAGGCCTGCAGCTAATTGTGAATAACGGTTTATCTAAAAATTATTCAGATCTCCGACTACTCATCGGAATTTTAAAACTTCGCTTAGCAGGTTCAATAAAATCAGCTGTTTAGACCCTTTTCGGGAGTCCTAATTCTGAGGTTATCGATTGGAGTTAACAGGACAGTTACAACTTCATTAATACTCACAAGCGTAAACGATTACACTTTCAGATGAAATACTTTAGTCATGTCTAGTATGAAGTCACTGGCACAATGATCAACATGGTTGCATCACAAAAGTGTAGCCGGAGTTCGGATCCCTGCCGTAACAGAATTGTACAACTGAACAGCTCTAAAGTGCACAAAACTCAAGTCTAGTGCCTCTTTTCGAAACCGGCTGGCTGAAACGTCCGCAACATTGCGGGACTAGTGAACACTTGTGAGTGATGTAAAATTCACATTAGCTAAAATTTCTCTCTATTCATTTTACTCTCTTCCCTCATCACAAACTGAATCGATCAAATCAATTTCGGACAAGCTGATGGATTCGAGTATAATAACACTAATTCGACTATCTCCGTTCCGTTCAAATCAATTTCAATTCAGTTGGTGCTTTTTACCCGTTGAAAACGTTCTGTGAGATGAAGTCCGTTTGAACATGAGTCTGACTGTGAAAATATGACAGGCAAAACAAAAGAATGGACAACTTCCAACAATCATCTGGACGCAATCAGGCCTACTCTTTTTGTTTGCAATTTCTAAAAAATCACGTGGCATTCGAAGTAACAAGAGTGGTTCAGCAAGTACCTGGGAGCAATCAATCAGTAATTTAGTTACTTGAAACAAGGACATAAAACCTTCCTGAAACATATGGGCATAGTGTCCAAAAAACAAGCTGAAACCTTGAAACATTGGACGATGTCTGAGCAGCTAAGTAGGTGACTAGCATTCGATCAGTACGGTGCATATGCACATCGGGTGTACATCGTAGTAAAGGGTCCTTTCACTACATCAAATTTGGTAAACCGTCCCAAAATTATTAATGTTCCTTGTGAAAATTGTTGATCAGAAACGTCAGTAATTAATATGCACAATTGTACATTCTTGTGGAGTACGAGACGGAGATCGATAAGGTAAACTTTGTGCCTGCTTAAGACGATCTTACCGCTGAATAAGAACTGAACAGAAAATCAACGCAACGGTGGCATATGATGGACCAGGTCAAACTCATGCACTGTGTAGTTGAACCATATTACTCAATAAGTTTTTCTGAATAGCTCATTGCAATAGGATCGATCATTCAGTGAGCAAGATATTTGACATGATATACCTGTCATGATTTCCAAAGTTTACTCTTGTAGTTGTCATTATCAATTTAATGTAAATCTAGTTACGATGAAGTGCGGGGCCTACCAATTAAAAAAACTACTGCAAGTTCTTTGAAGAAAAAGGTTACTTATATCACATTTATTTCTGGTACACACTGGGGAAGTGGTCACCCATAAATAGATCTGTAAGATGAAGCTAAGTGAGCCGGTAATTTTGAATCTTTATCTAAGTGATCTTCCGGAAATCACGTGGACACAGAAATCCTCTCAAGCGTACTGTTAGTTCACACTTGTAAACACACACACACACAAGTATACTCTTAGCGAATCGATCGATCAGACACGTCGCTGCATCCTCGGTAAATTCTCCAAAACAAATGCTGCATACGTAGTGATCGTTTAATTATTGACGTACGCGCAGATTTGGCTCACAGATGAGTCAGTTAACGCAAGATGGTGGTCTAGGGGAAGAGTTTATGCTTTACAGATGCATTGGGCGTGAACTTTCACAGCTCTCAATCTGCCCATAGCTGACCGAATAAACACAAGCACTGAGAATGCAAACAACATAAGTATTTACCAGGTCTGATGTCTGCTCTGATAAGCGCTGAGTAATCACTGAGCGATAACAACCATTGTTGGTACGTAGGACTATGTTGGGAAAACGTAGACGGAAATTGTCCACATCCTGAGAGCTAGTCCCAAACATCGATGTAAACGAAGTGCGATTCGCTTCTCCTTGTAACCTGCTGTGCATTAGTAAGTCAGTCTTCCAGCAACAGTACTAGGGTCATTGAAGATGTTAAGTCGAAATCGTATTCTGATGGCTCTGTTCTGTAAATATGATCATGTTTGGTTAGGGCCGGACACGCAATTTTAGTTAGCACAAACTAGCCTTTGTCTGTTATCAGTACGACTAACTGAAGGTACGAACTGTCGCACAGTCTGATAAACTACTGCATTCTTCACATATTTAGATTGTGGGTTCATCAGTGTTGCTTCCACGTTCTCGGATGCTGCGAGGTAAGCGGCCTCTACGAACTTAACTTAATGTTTCTGTTGTAAAATATTAACAGTAAAATGTACTGGTTTTCTCTTGATATCTGCATTCCGTCAACAATCGTTCACCAATTGACACAGTAATTTCGTTGTGTGAAAGTTTGCCTAAGCATCTGAAAATTCTGTTTAATCATTATGTAAATTTTCTCATCTAACCCAACTTCTTGCCTGGGAAATAAGCATCCCCGGATACCTCTAAGTCACTAACGGGGAACTGCAACACATTTGCTTTCGGTGTCAAATGTTAGGTGCTCTTAAGGTTTCCTGTGGAATGATTTTGTTCGAAATATGATTGATTGTTCAAAATTGTGTGACAAATAAAGCTGTTTCTGGCCAAATACCGCATCAGAGTAATTCAGTGCACTGGATGGCAATGAATACCCGAAGAAGCCCATTGCCACTTGAAAAAAACCCAGAGTGATGAATAGTAGAGGAGGTGTCTGACAAAAATACAAACACAATCTACAATAGATCACTACTTTCATAGATGTTACAGTCACTCCATTCCAAGAACGGAGAGTAGAGTCGAGTTGCCCTCTTGTTAGAACTTAGCATTTTGTTGTGTCTTTGAAATGACCGGGATAGCAATTGCTGACACACCCTGATAAAAGAAAAACACGAGTTTTAACCTCGTTAGAATCTAACCAGATTGCTTGAAAGTGTTAGGATTTACGTAAATTTTTGAACGAAAAGGCAGTTAGCGCGGTTAGCATTATTCAAACTTCGCCAATCACATATGATTCACAGATTTCTTATGGTCTGTTCACTACACCTACCTCTGTGGGTCAACTATCCAAAAAACCATGGTTGTTATGGTTCGATTTATGTGTTATCACACATTCTGCAGTCACAAGCTGCGACATACCGGAATGATTGCGCACTGGACCAGCAAAAGTAGCCCCAGAAAACTCACCATTCTTTGCTTCGGTTAGCCGCATAATTAGCAAAACTCGCCCAGACCAACAGTATCTAGCAATGAGTCGAATTACGGGAAACTATGGTCAGTAGGCGAAGGGAGGGTCAGGCGTTTGTCATATCCGGTACGCACTGACTTAGTGACGTTTACTGTCCCTATTCAACAGTGTAACTAATCGTACATTATTTCCAGATTTCTGGTCCCGTCTAATTGTACACTGTTTCGTATAGTCGAGAGAATCCAGCAAGACAAGTTAATCACTTCCGGTCTTCCGTCAGGAATACCTGCGTCTGTTAGGTTTTCTCGAATATAAAGCCTCGTATTGTATTAAACACATTTCTCCACCTAATAAAAAAACATACAATGTATTCCAGTTATATCTACTTGACATCTGTAGTGTGATTCTGACTAGTTACCTTCGACTCACCTGTATCCATGAATGTTAAGCAGACAGACGGCCAGCTTCGGAGGTCAGACCGTGCTGTAAGAGTTTACTAAAATTTATGGGTCATTTCTGTAGTTTAAAGAAGGTTGAATTCCTAATGTTTGTAAATTAAGAATACTCGAGGTAACCCTACGATGTAATCCTGCGATCTATTATCAATGTCGTTAAAACCGAGGCTACTTCTAGGGGTTTTATTGGGGTTTGGTGTTTACGCTTAAGAACAAGAGTTGATGAGAGGGAACCAGCAAATCACTATAAGATTAATATGAAAGTACATGTTATAAGCCGATATAACTTGTGCAACAGGATGAATTGAAGTCACAAGCTCAGCTGTGTTTCTGGTATGTGAGGTCTATTGGGTTTTCTTATCAACCTGTATATTGAGGGTCTGTGGGTGGAAGCGTGAAATATACAAGACTGAACAGAGATGAAATCGAATGTAACTAACCTCGGGATAATGCTTTATTCAGTAGCCACACCGTCAGCACATGCAGTCACAGTCTGTCAACCTGTTAACTGTTTAAGAACAGTTTATGCAGATGACGCACTCTGTTGTTTGCGTAACCTTCACGGCGATTGCAATTAAATCGGTAATGGTTAACCAAAAGCCAGCCCAGCCTGTAGGACACAATCGAAACTAGCAGGCATGCACGGATTGAGTTTGATTTGTGAAGAAAAGCATGCTGCCGTGAGGCTAGTGTTCTTTTCCTTCTCGTCTGTGTAAATCTGTGTCTGTGTAAATGGTTTATTGGGCCTTGGGCTCATGGTTGTTGGTGTTGTTTCCTTTTTTAGAATAACTGATGAAACCTCTGCTGCAGAAGAACGCTGTTCTTTGGCGTTTCCACGTTGCTCGAAGATGGTCGGCAAGTGTAACAAACACAGTTAAAAACGGCCGGGTTATATGCTACACAGTCCGAACCATCTGCAACTATCAGACCATGAGGATGTCAGCTGATTGGTCTATCTCATTGATCATACTTTCGATGAACTAGAAATTCAGGCCACTCTCAGAAGTAAACGCACACGTGCACGTCAGTTCTACTGTTGTATATATTTTTTAACAAAATTTCAAACCAGATGATCTGACAGCTAATATTCTAGGTCGTTTTGATGTGTGCGTGCACTTGAGAACAACTGAACTGCAAAAACCATTCACTGGTCATAAAACTCTCTCGTTCAAACGACCAACAAAAGTGAATACTTTTAGTCAGGGTCTTGAATAAAATCACAGTACCTGAAAGGTTTTGAGTCAATACACCTTGATCTGCAAGAGAGAAAATGATGTTCTCATGTCCACTAAGTTGTAAGCATGACCCAGATCTACCAATATCTTTAAATTAACATTCAACCGTTCTGCTGTGCAAACTGGATGTCAGAGCTGTTGTTCGCCTATGTGAGGATCCAAAGCCTTCCGTCAAAGCGAAACATACGAAATTGTTTGTAGTTGGTTGAAATCGATTGACTGGCAATGATTGTCAAACATGTCTATCAGAAAACCAATATTTATTGTCAGACATCTTACACTCGATATTCTACTTGTCCACACGTGTTCCCATTAGAAATCCTGCTCAGTTGCTGTTTTTACAGGGTGGTTATTTATGGCTTGCTTCATCATCATCATCATCATAGACAGCAATACATTAGTGGTTCACACTAATGCTTAACTGTCACACAACCATGAAGAAACAGCAAACCCTATATAGAAAGAGAGAAGGAAAAAGAAGGGGACGGGAAGGGACCTAACTACTGAAAATAACTACGTTTCTATTCAAACATTCAGCAACAAGGTGCCTACAACTTGTAAACAAACAACCGAGCTGCAAGTGAGAGTAAGGCGTCATCAGTGAGACAGCTTCCTTACGGCTTTCACTGCCACGCGTCATTAAATGCACTCACTTCACAGACAACAACTCGGACAAACAACGACAACATTCACGCCACTGAGCTCGATTAACCGCCATCTCACCTAGAGTCTCCAACCACCGACTCTGTGAGTCGCGAGGACCCCAGCCAGGGGGACAAACTCGATCTACAGTGGCCAACCCCTTGGTAAACGACTTCATTTCGCTACGCCAGGTCATTATCTGTCCATCTCGCACCTTACACCAGTCGGTCGCATTGTCAGCGAATGGTGCTCGGTGTGGAAGACGACTAGCTGGCATCCTTAATACATGACCTAACCATCTAAGCCTGTGCAAACGTAGGGAATGAACAAAAGACCTCGCTTGTCAATCACTACTAAACACCCGCTTTCTAACCTCTTTGTTACATACACGCTGGTGCCACCCGATACGAGCGATTGAACGCAAACATCGGTGGTCAAATACGTGAAGACGGTTCACCTGGTAGCTTGCTTGGTCTTCAAAGCGTACATCCTAATGCACCGGGAGTCTTTAAAGAAGTTAGTCGTCAGTTTATAGCAAACGGGTTATTATTTTTAATTTTTCAGTTTTATGTGTCAAATCATTTCTCTGATTTGGTTGTTTCCATGTATAGTTTCATGCCTACAATTAGAACCCAGCACACACATCTAAATCCTGCAACAAGACTGTAAGTCTACACAACCGTAACAATAGTTATGTGTGCAACAGTTTGATGGGAATCATTTTTCGACGGAAGTAGCCATGTTTCAGAAAAGAGCAGATAAGTGTATGCTGATCGGTAGTCACCACTGAAAATTATGTACTGAATCATTCAACAACCTCATACAATACAACTGGGGCTCATTTTTTCAGCACCTCATATCGATTAGACACACGTTCAGCGAAAAACCATAACGTGGTGAAAATTCACATTTTCTAAACTCAAATGAAAGAAACCTTTAATTAGATCGTTCAGCTACACATTTCATGTTCGTTTCATGTGAAAACCTAACAGGTTCTGTCGTTTTTCTACGGAGATGAGAACAGATGGACGTCTTGTCATTTGGACTGAAGCTCAGACTAATGTCTACAGTGGTTAATACATTGATTACATGTATATTTTGGTGTGCTCAAGAAGTCGACTCATACAATTTGACGAGGGGGTGATTTCTTACAAAGTTGATGGTCGCAAGTAATCATGTTTTTGGTATCAATTCTTCAGGATTGTTGTCGAAAGTAAAAAAACTTATCAAGCCATGGAAAATTTGAGAGAAGTGCAGCACTTGACATTTCTAAAATCGGAGGAAGGCTCCGCGTACGGAGACACCAGAAGGAAGTTCGGAAAACTAGCGAAAGTTTCAGGTAGACAAAACGACAACCAGAACAGCGAATTGCAAAGAAAGGAGATGTTGTCTCAAGTGTTTATCTTTCAACTGGATACAAGTGCATGAGTTACATCAGAAATACACTCTGGTAGCGCACGTTTGCGTAGAAATTTGCACATGAATAATTCGGCTTATCATAAAGCCATTGGCCGCAGAAATTTCTGACCTTCTCAGTCAACTGTGATACCCCACAACCTAAAGGATTTTTCTGAGTTGACATAGATATTAGAATACTTGTCGATGAGCTCACAAGTGGTCGATGAAGGTTTATCTCCGTTGACGAAACTTTTTCTGCATGAGAGAACTGGGCACCTGTGTGTTTGTTTTTAACCAGAATTTCAACACAGGTATTTCATTTGGAACTCGTTGCGAAGGACTTGTTTGCAGACCGATAGACAGACTGTACTTGGATAGACTATCAGGTCCAAAATTAGTTGGTATTCTGGTATTCTGAGTTCAGTTTCATTCACCATTTTGATGTTTTTCAATTATTTTGATATTGTTCACATGAACCTCAGGAAGACAAGTCGATCAGTTTAAAATTCTGTGATACATTAATTCCCGAAAATATGGATGACACACATATGCCTCTACCTGGTCACGCTTGATTCAAACCATCAATTGACTAAATCTACGTACTAGCAAGTCGACGTCAAGCATCACTCCACTTGTACTTGCAAGTAAATAGATGAAACACGGTGATAAGTCCAGAAGTGGTTGAAAAATCTCAGACCGCTGAACTCATTGCTCAGTCTCACATAGTCGATTACAAGAGACTTCAGGTTAACAAGTCACCAGACCCTACCAAGTAGCTCATTCAAAATATTGTTGCGCAGTCAGATCTCCCAGTTACTGTCCTTTAGCGGAACTATATTAATCTAACTCTACTATATGGCGTTGCTTGTCCAAGGTGGTTGAAGTTGTCCATTGCGTTACCATGGTATCGTCTATATAATTCTTGGCAGAAGTGTCTGCGCGTCCACTTCCTGTCCGTCTGGTTGTCTGATAAGTCTACACGTCTTAAGTTAGAGTCTGATGTGAGTAGGCAAAATGCTCTGTTACCTATATCCGGTGTACCAGACATTAGTCTGACGATGGATTGTTTCCTCGGCCTGGCGGTAAGAAAGAAGTATGAAGTAAGCGTGTACGTTTGCTTCCATTCGTCTTTCTATCTCTAAACATACATTTTTTGTAGAATCCTTCCTATCAAAAGTTAGTCCATTTTCTTCCGATAGCATACCTGTTAATAGAGCAAACGAAGTCAATGATGAAACTGTCCTATAATCTTGTATTAGAAGACGTTTATTCAGACCAGGTCATACATTGTGTTTTTTGATGTCCACTAAACCAGGGTTTTAGTGAGTGAAAATGCTTTCAGCTTTCAGATCACGAGACGTTTTTATGATATGCAGCACACCTTTTCACAGTTCGGGATTGTATAGATTCGGATCGATCAAAAACACGTGGGCGAATGTGATGGAAGGAATTTAGGCTCATCCTACGATCGTTTTATTGTCAAACGGGAGCATTGTCTGGGGCTGCTGAAAAGAAACCAAATCACTGTAGATCGGTTACCCGTTTACCCCTTCAGATGGCTGAGGCATCACCCATTATAACAACAATTTTCCCACCTCCCAGCTAGTTTATTCAAGCCACACGTAACAAATTGATGTACGAGTTTGTTAAGTTCGTCTGATGGCTTCCGTGTTGTTTCCTTGGCAAAAGCGACGCTTCCGAAACTCCCGATCATGATGAAATGCTATAACCTTTACATGGATAAGAACCAACAATTAAGGCTTCATCAGCTCAATGTCTCTAATGGTTAGATTTTACTCAGCACCCGGAACAAAAGCATGATTCTGCTCTCTTTGCGACTGTCTCCCAGTTTCTTCTCATTTCTTGGTATCTAGATGTCTTGATGGTTGAAACCATTAGTAACAACAGTTTAGCTATAATTGCGCATGAATTGCCAGTCAAATTAATGAATTAGTCTGGCTATCCTCAGTTAATGTGGAAGTCAAACGGTTTAGATTAGTAGACGCCTGCCACCGTCCACTTTTCACATACGTTGGATCATAGTTGGGCTAACGTTCAAATTTCATCTCACTTGTCCTTCACTTGTGCTCTACAAAAATTCCCCTCACTCTTCCAAAATCACTTCCAAAGAATTGCGTGCGTTTCTAATCACACTAGGTTTATTTCTTTTCGATTGTATTTGATAGACTTTCGACGAAAAAAAAAACGTTATTTTAGACTACCCGTTCGAATCCTTATATATATATCGCATGTATGCACCCGGCTATCTTGCCTAACCTCGAAATGTTTGACAAATTTCCCACTACCTCTCTCGTAAACCTTGCGAATTTTTCATCTATTTTGTGTTCCACAACAATACCGAGCAATCCACTCAAACTCTCTCTGCGTACAACTGTTCCCATAAGTTATCAATTCTTCTCAATCTGCTCTAGCAACAAACGCTAAGCACTGAGTGATCGCTCAATCATCAACCTGTTACCATGTTTTTGCTGCAATGTTAACTTATGATTTATCAAACGTGTTACTGTATAATCACAAGGATGATTGATGTAATAGTTATTAGGCTCCTGTGATTAAAGCAAGTTGCTTTTGGTGTTGTCATGTGGTTACCACTGGCTCACGTTGAGGTCATTTTTCTACACAAACTGAGACTTCTTACTCGTGACTCAACTTCAAAAATTAGTCGGCAATATTTTCCAGCAAAAATCAATCACAGGTATACACGCATTACGGTTTGCAACGTATGAATGAAGATGACTGCAGATTTGCTCTTTATACTCACTTGAAACTGTACACTTGTCTTACCGAACGTTAACAACTTATTTTCAAAAAACACGTCAGTTCACTTCACTATCGGCTCAAATATTAATCACAAAAATGAGGCAGTTAGTTGTAGAAACTCATGAGTTTATCAAACGTGTAACTAAGTGAGAGCTTATACTGACTATACACTTACTAAAAAAACTAATGTCTTGCTGAAACCATTACTAAAGTAATAGTTTGGGCATAAAAACAGGACCAGGAAAAGAGCTTACTGAATTTAATCACAATGGAGGTGTGCTTCGGATTTAACAACGCATTTCACAATCAGCCCAAAACTATTGACGCAAAGTAGTATGAGATTGATTCGGTGATAAGGTTTTATTTGTCAAGATTTTTAACCTCTAACACCTCCTTTCTTGTTAGCCGAAAACTTAACTACTCTGGCACTGAAATCAACTTTGTGGACAGCATTCCCATTCTGGCTTTCAGAGTCAGCGATCGTTAATCAGTGTCATCACTATCGTCATCAACAACAATGACAACAGCCATGCGCCTGAGCAGATGACACCCTGAAGAGGGCCGTTGCAAACCTCAAAAGTGACAAACAATTTCCCAGAAGAAAAGGTAACTAGAGAGGACTAGGCGGAAAAACCTGAAATGATGCGGATGCAGGATGGCTATCGACTGCAACACACTGCCATTTCGGATAGCATTTCTAGTCAACGATTTGAGTGATCACGAGGATCCCAGCCACGCAAGCAACACCTGCCCACTTTGCTCAATGCAACATTCAGGGTCTTCATATTTCGTGACCATGTTGTAGCTTGATCACCACGTGGTTTTACCCAACTGTTGGTGCTTTTACTATAATGTGTTTGGTACGGCAAACGAACAGCTAGCATAAGGATTGCGAGACCCAACAATCGCAGCCTGTGCACCGTGATTGGTTGACCAATTGGTCGTGCATTCCGAGCGTTTCGGAATGTGCAACGACGAACGGCCGTGTTGCTCACGCGATCAGTACACTGAATATGGTCTGATTGGTGAGGACACCGATGGTCAAACGCAACAAATCTGTTGACATCTTCGTTGTGACCAGCCCACGTTTCCGAACCATGCAGCAAAATAGAGCATATCTACCTTTCCATTTAGCGACAACCGAACGTCTCTCCGATGCCACAGACGGTGCAGGTTGGCAAACGCTGATATCTCATCAGCAATACTACAGGCTGACGAGATAGTGCTAGCCAAGCATGTGAAACTGTCCACAGTCGGAAGTGGATTGCCTGCATTAAGGAAGGTGGGAGTGCGAGTGCTGCAGTCTTGAAGACGCACTTCGCACTATGAAGGTGTGGAGCACATTCCATGCAAACCACCCCGGCCACTCACTTTGTCCAGCGTGGTCTGCACGTGTTCGACAAAGAAGCGAAATGAGACAGTATCATCCGTATATTCCACGTCGATCAACTTAATACCGGTAAGAAGCTCAACACCAAGCTCGCTGGATTCCTGAAGCCTAATATCCAGAAACCTGCGTGTGTTCAGGTATCTGACGCTATTCAGAATTTGAGAGCTGGCGTAATATAGGGCCGGAGGTTAACGCGGACGCAGAAGAGACTAGAATAATGGCTTTATGGTTGTCACGTAAACTTCGAAACTTTTGAAACCGGGACTCACTGTTGATAGGCAATGATCACGAGAAATTACTCCGGTTCTTTAGGGCGTCGGGAGCAGTTTTGTCATTTCTGACATCAGCTCCTCTCCACCGTCTTTGAAAAGAGAAGGAGAAAGGAAATCTTGTTCAGGAGCCTTGTTACGCCTCAGTAACTTGAACTCAAGGGCCACTTGTGCTTCTGACGGATTACCGCCTGTAAATTAACAAATGACCTTGGGGGTCCCGTCATCTACATGGACTAGTGGTCAGCTGATCTGCTCAACATCTGGAAAATGAAGAGATAACTGGCTGCAGACAACAGTCGGTCTGTGATTAAAATACAAAACCGAGAGTGAACTCATCGTCATTGCTGACAGTATAGTTTAGAAAGTGGATTGAGATATTTTTGCTTCAAATTTCCCTGTTTCACGAACCTGTTGAAGGTTTTCAGGTTCCTCAACTCTTTAGTTACGGAAAAGTTACACCTCCTTCACAGTCAAGTGGAGTTTTAACGGTTATTAGGCAGAACATTGTAGAAGCTCTCTCAATCATAGGTGGGTGACCTGTATTGACCAGATTTCCCAGAACAAAGAGTCACTGATATATGTGAATAGGCTCCAATTTTTCCAGTCCGACTGACGATTTGTTATTGGCCAGCTACCAGCGTGTACGATCAAACTAATCAACCTCAAATAAGAAGCTGAACGGAACTGGATGCACAGATGTGATGAAACAGGGCATTGAGTCTGTAAGGTATGGGACTATCGTGCACCAAATTTGAGATATAGTAAGCGCTTGCTTGTGTAGGCGCTCCACTTCCCACGGTCTGGTTGAAACCGCATACCTGTTCCTTCCTTTAATCTCCATTCGTTTTAGTTCCAACGCTAGTCGACGCCGAATCTCCGGTTGTGTCCGTGTGACCTTTCTGTATCTCAGTAACACCTGTTAAACGCCCCCCATGGTGTCCATAGTTTAATGCTGTATAGTTAAATGAGATGTACTTAACGGTTCTTCAGTACATTAACGTACGGGTGTGTTAAAAGAGGACTATTTTCTTCTTGAGTTGAAGAAATTATATTCGAAAAAATAGGACGCATTAGTAGATTTCTTAATCGTGCTGTTGGTAACTGTAGGAATTTCTCACAACTTTGTAGCTGGTAGAAATGCCTCTAGTGCTGAAACTCCTAGTGATTGAGACAGGAGTAGTATTTGCCAAACTAATTTTGTTCATATTTAGTACCCACTGAGATCTTCTTGCTTCTCGACCAAACTCCTTCTAGTCTCACCATGGAATGGGTACATCCTATAATAGTGCAGGTTTCGGATATATAAATACCCACTGGGTCGTAGGGTCATAGATACAAGTGCACATGCTCAGCATCGTATCTGGGAAAACCATCACACACTGACGATCACAAGCAAAGCGACTGGTCGACCTAATCTGGTATTCACATGCCGTGGTTCTTGACCATGCCCATGATCCCTTTGTTTGAAGATACAGTGGCAAACAATATACACCGAGGTAACCGATCAGTTCATACCGGAGGCATATGACAAACATTTCCATCATATGATCCTTTGTCTGTGCTGCAGTCTACAAAATGACCGTCGACAGACATGCTACATAAATAACAGATAGTTTCCTCGAATATCCTATGCGCACTAGTATATACATATATTCTATGTAAGTATGAAGTAATTATCCATTTACACGTCACAAGATGTGTTGCATGAGTCGGATAGTAGGATCAAAGAGTTAACTTAATGTGAGGGTTTCCTACACAGATTATAAACCTGAACCGCAATAAAACCGAGGGAAACCATGAGATCGTACAGCCGTGTAAGCCGGAACTAAAGGGATTATTTTATGCATTGTGTGCAGGGTCCTTCCGTCCAGTATGAGGTGAAATCCAATTCAGACGAATGATAGGATCAGGTAAGTTTTTCCGGTCTAGGCGATCTGGGACTGATCATTTTCCCCACATATCTTTACTCACCGGAGGCTTGTGACCAACACGTTCATTTTCTACGGTGTTTTAAGTGGGTTCAAAAATTCACGACGTGAACCACTTTTCGCGAACCAGTTTGTTCCGGTGCCGGTTGCATGCTGTAATCGTTTCTGGGATTCGAATCAGGTCAAACGTCTATCTGTTCCTCAGTGGTTTGCAATGATAGACCTTCAACTCATTCCAGTGAAAAGCCAATAACCCAATTCTAATACCGGTGCATTAAAAATTCTCGCCAGTATAAAAGAGAAGAGGTCATTTTTCATTGTAGAGAGAACATGAAACGTGTGTTCTTGGAAGACATTTCGATATGTCTGATGTGTCTTGCATAACAGATACTTGATGATAGGCTACATCATATGCTATTAGATAAGCTCACTGCACAAGCCTGGACAAAACCAGACAAGATCGCGCCATTTCGAATCCACAAAAATCGCCCGCATGCAATCTGTACGAAGTCAATGTCTCGCTGACGTCCTGATCAGACTTAGGTGCACGACGGTGTCAAAGAATCAAGCGGTTTGATACTAATCAAGATTGTATCACGTATGCTAGCACAATCATATTCGAATAACCGATGGATATATGGTATTTGAAACTGATAGGTGCTTGCAGTGGCAAGGAGAATACCACACACAAGCTCCAATTATTCCTGGAAAATTTTTCTACTTACAGATAACATGGTCCATTGGAAGAAATACGTTTGTCCTGGATGTCAGACGAGAAAATATATGGCAGAATGTTTGGAGGCAACGGGAATAAGTTGCCCGATTAACTCTCTGATAAAAAAGAACTGGTTCCGGTTTATTCTAAAAATATTTGATATGGAAGCCAAGAAAACGAAAGTAGTGAGAACAGATTAACACAATTTAACGGAAATCTTAATGTTGTATGTCACCCTATACGTGTACACCGTGCAGCGAAAATTTGGTTTAAAAGCAGGACCTTTGACCTCCAGATACAATGTAAAAGTGCTTCAGTCATTTCACGCATTACATTCTTGAGAATAAGGTCGTTTAACAAGTAAGGCCAGCATCATTTCGGCGCGAATTTAAAATATAATTTCTGGCCCGTTGCCGGTTACTTGTGGATGTTGTGCGGACTTTCTCCAACTACTAACTGTGCCCACTTTACGGACAGTTTTACATACAATAAGTGGCCGGTCTTGGGTGTGATATGTCCGACCAAACAGTGGACAGACCACTTAGAACTGGAGAATGGGTAGAGAACAGGCTCACAACACCTCGATATCCTAGAAGTCCCTTGATAATCGGTTGTTCGCGCAGCTTCTGATGATAGACATTATAACGCTTGTCTCACAAGTTACCCAGTTTATCACACAACAACAAGCATCTCGTGATATAACAAGTGCTGAAAACAAGTAACAGACCATTGGTTCCAAATGTGGTTTCATCATGTGTGTCCTCATGTTACTTAAACGTTGTCAGTAAGGTTAATCTTCTCCTGATCTGGTTGTGATTCGACCGGACCAACAGTTCGCACGCCATATTACAGTGTCCAATTGTTGGAACTCACGTAGAATCTGATATACTAGCCGATTGCTTGACTAGGATTGGACGTTTGCACCTGTAAGCATAGATGTACGACACAATACATCTTTGGTTTTATTTCTTTGGTGTAATGTAATATAACCTTTGTGGACGAAGTCAAAAGTGGTCAGCGCAGACCAGCTCAGTTGGCATCCATTGTCTCAGTCACCGTAACAAGCTAATCTGGAGGTGAATATGGTTAATCATCGAACTATTCAAGTCGGAGCACCGCAACGCGACAGCTTTTATCATGCAGTGTATCATCTAGGTGGTCCTTATGAAGTTGAGTAGACTTTAACAATTCGTGCGATGTGCCAAGACCTCTGAAAGCGATAATTTTTGAAAGGTTAGTTGCTTTGATCATGGTTATTGGGCGCGTAACACTAAAAGGTATCCACTGTTTCGGGACGTCCACTCAGGGAATCACAAACTTTAACAGGGTTGAGAACATGCTAGACCAAAAATTGTAGTTAATAACGTTGCAAAATCTAGGATTCAGCTAGACTTGAGGCAATAACAGGAAATGTGTCGCTACACAACGTGTACATTCACCACGGTTGAGCAGAACAACTCCACAAATGAGTCCACTCACACACCGAGCTACAGGTAAACTTCAGAGCTATTTGAGAAACGCCGTTTGAAACATCTCTAGGGTTAAATCTTGCTACGCGATGTGCTGACTTCAAGTACTCTACCAACCGTGGTTTTTCACTGCGATTTGTTAGCATCTATTCCAATTTTTTTCAGTGTGATGAACAAAACTTTCAAACGACTGAATAAATCTTCAATAAATTGAAAAAATTGAGCGGGAACCTTTGGCGCATTTTTTTACATTAACGACTACAGTGATAGAGCGAAAGTTTTCATCCAACTTTACATAAAATTGAACAGTACACTTAATAAATCAATGTTTGAATTTCATTATTTATGCTGCGTTTCGGTTTGTAATCTTAGATGAACAATTTGGATAAAAATGTTCCCATTAACTGAATAAACAGACTACAAAACTTTCGTCTTGCACCTTACTATACGGAGTTTGGACAAAATGTTGTGTAAGTGTTGTTTGGTCTTGAGGCAATTTATCTGGTATCACGCTGTCGTTTCATCGTACAGAAGGATGGAGAGGCAAAATGTGTACAGATGAAAGGTGGTTATTTTTCGGGTTCGTTGAAACTTACTGATAAACCGAAAACTACCATTTTCCTATCGATGAAAGTTTGCAAACGTTTCACACAGAATATGAGTTATTTGGAATCACGATGCTGATACTGTACAAACCACTTTTAAAATCAGAATTTCAACAACCCATAGCGTACGTTCAGCTGTTAACTAGATGACTTACGTAAAGGGATCTTAGTTGATGAAGACAGTTTGACAGGTTCATCAAGAATATACAGTGGCGCAAGTAACACACTTTTAACTAAAATCAATTCGAGTTTAAAAGGAAAATAGGCTGCGAAGAATTATAAATTTACTTTAATATAGAATGGATCATATATTTGAGGTTTGGTAGCTGGTACAACTTGACACCTTCATTCAAACCTAACTTTTATCAGTTACTGTATGGGTATCGAAGTGATGTGTGAAATTTGGTAGTCAACAGAATCATTCAGAAAAGCCAGTGCTTTGGTTTGCCAATAGTTAACAGTATTCTGTTAAATGACATGTCATTGAAGACAAACTGGACAGTGAAATGTTTCTTCAGATGATTACCAAAAAACTTTAAAAGTCTCTTACAAGATCGTACGAAGCACCCTGTTTCTGTGCAGTACGGTACATCGTGTTCTGCTCTGTGGACAGTGATTTTCTCGAGTGTTTAACGTTCTTCTAAGGCATATTTGGCTCGAATGGCCCGCCACAGTTCAGGACTTTCACAGCTCCAAATTAACAGTTTTGGCTGTGTGCTGTGAATATATTTCCGCAGTTTTCTTTGCTCTCCCACCTAACAATATTATTGACTTGGACTTTGTGGATTCCGAACAATCAAAGTTGTCCCACTTTTCCAGAAGAATAGGGAGAGGTGAGTTCGACTATGAAGCACATTATAGAGGCCGTTGTTTACCATGGACAATCTCGTTATTTTTATGCAATACATCGTTATTGTTAAAAGAGCAGCAACTGTCTAAAAATTAGTTACATATTTTGCGATGTACTCTGATAACATTGCACAGTGCACGCTGTTCCTGACACTGGTGGTAACCATAGTACAAACATTGAAGCAGCTTTTCTAGTGGTTCGAGCTGTGTTTAATAATTCAGATTAATTTAATTCAGAGACAATGTTGCTGCATCAGTTTGAACGTTGAGCCTTCCATCTGAATCCCACAAGACTCTTCATCGTTCACACTTAAATCCCTTCAGGTGTACCCCCATAAATAAGCCATACATGCGCGCGTAATTTTCAATAACGTATACGACTTGTGTTGGTGGATTCCATACTAGCTTACGGCTAAAGTTTGCTTGAGCACAAATGTCACCGTAGGCTGTAACTGAAACTGGCTAGTAACTGTGTCCACAGTTTTGATATATGAACGACGGCTAGCCAATCTCATAGATGGATGCATGGTTCCACGGTACAGTTGCCTGGATGCACCACCATTTGTCGACCAATTATCATATTTAATTTGCAAACCAACCAAGCTATTCCGATCGGTATCCAGCATAAAAGCAGCTAGTCATCGACTAGCTACACAAAGATGATGGCAGGTTCATCCGAGAGTTTTCCACTGTCGGTCTACAAAGGTAGAACAAGAGTGAACCAGGCTGTGTTTTGGCGAACTTCTTTATTGAACACTGAAATAAGTTCGGTGACGTGTAGAAGAGCAACACTAATTCTGTGAAATACCCGTAACTATCAGACTTCAACAGTCACAGAAAAATGAGATGCCAAGAGTACTGTTAAAACAAAGTGAACCACTTCGGTTAATTCTATCAAACATCCTAGCGGCTGTCGTACTCTCACGCACCATTAGTCACCCAGGAAAGTGCACTACCTGTTCTGCGAATCAATTGTGACCCACTTAGTACATGTCTAATACGGGCTAACTGGAGAGGACTAAAGCGGTTGCTTCAACAGAAGGTGGAGAGAGTCCAACATCCGTACGTAACAGGAACAGCGTGTTGTAGCCAGCTCTGAAAACATCAAATCATTTTTGGCAAACTCTTTAACAGATTGAAAAGTGTGATCACATGTGAATTTTGTTTAATTTCCATCAGCCAAATCTCCGATCAATCCCTGGAAATGAGGTATTATTCAACATAAGTTTGACCAGCAGCTGGGTTCGAGTATGCTACAACTGATTTTCAACGACTGATCGATTGGCCTAACCGCCGTATGTCCACCACGAGCAAAAACCGCTCCATCGACTGTCACGTGCATTTGACCGAGAACGGACGACCTTGTCTGTCATGTTTCAACAAAGGCTTCACGGCCACTTGTATCATTTGAATGGGTGAGTCATGGCAAAAAGAATGAAGAGGCAGCGTGAAGCACATCGACATCTCAGCCTGCCGGACATTCACGAGAACCAGTGTATAGTAAAATGCAGTCACAAACCACTCATATGCCAGGCAATTAAGTGGGCCTGAATGTAGACAGAGGTTTTAAGCTGATTGGTGGAGAGTTCTCGTAAGAACGAATGACGGAAGCCAATAGTATGAAAAAAATTGTGGGAAAACGTCACTTCTTTCATTCACGTGACCCATACCACTTAAGCTAAAACGGGTTTTCATATAAGTAAGTTGTTTCCACAACCGCTGTTCGTGAAATGTCCATTCCACGTACAACGTCAGTCAAAAAACTAGGTAGGTGAACATGATAGGCAGCGGGTGTCTCGGATGCGTATGCATTTCTTTGTTTCCAGTTCCGATCACGTTAGCACGCTTTCGTAAGTACATTTTCCACACTCGTTATACATTGCCGAGATAGCCGCCCGTTTCATCTGAACAGTTTCCCTTCACAGACATTTGATCATTGTTTCAGTCGGTTAGGGACCATTTCTTCTCAGCCCCAGCCATTCTGAGACACAATTCCCACACGGTTGAAATGATATAGTTGTGTACAATCACGACAACAAAAGTTTTCTATATCATTCGACAACTTTGAAACCATTGTATCGCTGGATTTTATCTGAAGAGATACTGCTCTAACGTGCACTCGCACCGGTAATGTCCTGATGGACGAACCAAAGTCAGCCTGCCGAAGGATATGCCGAGACGTAGATGGTGGGACCTCGCACGCGTATGTGATGAATGTTGAAAAGAGAGTGAAAAATTACCTGGTTCAAACGAAACTGTAATTGGAGATTGCTGAACAGTGCTCACGGGTGTGTAATTTAACAAGCAAGGTTGGTGAGGATGCGTCGAGAAAGGTCATTGCTTGCTTAGGCGGTTCACTGGACTTGGATTGAAGTGTATGATCCTGTACAGCCACCATAAACCTTCAGGTGAATGCATCAGAAATACTTAGGTCGAGTGAACTGACCTGTTTACGCTGACGGGGTGTTGTCACTGGAATATCCAAATTTCCTTCAAGCCAGGGGGATTAGCTACACAGGTGAACCGCGGTCATTCACCTGTGACTGTGTTATTCATGTGTTGAACCTATCGAGTCAGTGGTTCAGAGGCCATTAAATGTGGAACGTTGAAGTTAGCTCAATCTAAGAATTTCTCGCGACTGATTGCAATCTCAACATTCTTGTAGACTTTCCAGCCAGACCCTGTTGAAAAGAAGAGCTGGACTCCAGTTCTGCTTTTGTGAGGCAAATGACACAGTGCTAAACACGGTTGCCTCAGGAAGTTCAACACGTGGTTGTAACAAGGATACGCGCCACTGACGAACTTTAACATGAACAAAACTTGAGTATAGTTTTTCTTCTCAAAGGGGATTGATTAAAAATCGATGTGACTGCGAAAGCCACGATCAGCTGGAAGTTGCGTCTAATTTGTCTAATCCAAAATCCGTTATTGCTTATAAGTAGTCAGAACAGATTTTGAGCAAATGGCGTGCTTTGTTTGTGTCAATCAAATTCTGAAGCATCCAAGAGCATTAATGGATTAAAGATCTCATGATAATCTGGCAAATGAGCACGAGAATCATAAATAGGGGAACAGAACAAATGGAAGTGTTGACTGATGGGAGGTCTTGAAACACACCTTTCTGCAACAACTCTTCAGGCTGCACATACCACGAAGCGACGGTTAAGGATACTTTGATTAGCCACAAACCCATCTGTGGATCTTCGTTACTGCGCTTCTTGTTGCTTGTGAGCAATCCCTCTTAGGAACATGGGCAGCCTGGCAGTGTCTCAGAGACAAATTTAGTGCAGTGCTCTACAGAAAACGATTTACGAGTACCTGTGGTTCCTGTAACCAGCAAATCAACCTATCGTTTATGAGCTGTGGACACAAAGCTGCCAAGAGTTTATATTTATAAAAGATGGTTTTTATTCACTGAGTCCGAGTTCCGTATTCAGTTTGTAAATCAGTTTTTCTGATGGTGCTGTAATACTCAGATTTCAATAACAGTACGACTGACGGTAGTGAAATATCTTAACACTTGGGCATTCGAATTTTACCGTTTCTCTCACTCTCATGGCCCGTCTTAATTGTTTGTTTCTTTTCGTCACTTATCTAACCGGTTAGATAATAGGCATATGAAAATATTGACCTGTCTTTCCCAAAATGATTTCTTCTGATCTATGAGCACAAACAGTAACAGTTTCGAATAGGTTATATCCATTCACAGAGTCATAATTTGTAATGGAATTGAATAGCCATCTCTGTTCTCCTTTACTTGGTGATTACGGGGTCAGTGCTAGCAGGTTACAACTGTTGGTATCAGCAAACAAATGCTGATTGGGGCCGCTCATTTGTTCTTTTAGCTAAACCAGGTGTAGATTAAGAAACATTGATTTCTCTCAGTCTGCATTCAGCTGGTTTACTTGTATTGAGTCGCCGAAATCAGTTGTATGACA
Source organism: Paragonimus westermani (assembly GCA_008508345.1). NCBI lineage: Eukaryota > Metazoa > Platyhelminthes > Trematoda > Plagiorchiida > Troglotrematidae > Paragonimus > Paragonimus westermani. The sequence goes on along the minus strand of QNGE01000968.1, from coordinate 17,294 downwards.
CCCCGAGGCATAACAACTCAACGATTTTCTAGTTAGAAGACAGTATACGCAAATGATTAAAAGTCCAGAAAGACAACAGTCTCAATGCTTGATTGATCATACGTGTCCAGTCAAGTGATGGACTAAAGAATAATGTACTGTGCGTAATAATGTACGGTTTACATCTACTGAAGCTTTCGGGAAATTTGTAAATGTCCGACTAGCAGGAGAGAAGTTTTGAACGATTGACTGCGTGGTACCTATTTGAGCAAAACTTGAGCTCAGCGTTCCATGCCGACATGTATCAAACGAATAATTTTTCCGTAACAGATAATGTGATTAACTACAAGTATGATAAAAGTGGGCATTGAAAGATTATTACAACAGTGACACATCTGTTTGCTTGGTAAGTGAAGTCGACTATGCTTTCAACTGCAACATTGAAAAAGCTGTCGCGTGATAAACTAGGTCACGTGCTAATTACTGCCGAGCTGTGCAAACAAAAACAGAATGAACCGAGTTTGTCGGCGTTTGAACTCGCAGACGGCAGTCAGTGTTCTTATAATTGAACTGATTCAAGGCTAGCTGAGAAAAGCCATCTATGGTTCATCAAGTAAAACGTATCAAAGTAATGACGGCACGAGTATTATGCGTAAACTCAAATCTGATGAGCTTGTGAGGTCGTGTCGTTCAGATCAATGATATCTACTGTGTAGTCGTGAGAATCATGATCCAAATCACTGTCTGGCCAATGATTAACTGTAATAACTGGAGGAAAACTGAGTTTGTGATGTCACCTGGCGGAAAAAGTGATTGGATCTGTCAAATGAATGAAAAACTGCCATCGACTGCGGTTAGCCTTCAAATCATGATGAAAAAGTTAACAATATTCATGAGTAAAAGCAGAAGGATTTTAAGTTGTTAATAATTTTTCGACCCGAAAATATATCCGGTTCATCTCCTACTTCACATGAATCTCCGTATAACATAACGTTAGGTTAGGTGGAAGCCTCTTTAGAATTACAGCATCATGGACCAGTAAATATTTGGAATAAAACAGAGTGAGTGAGGACAGACGAGTAATTTCATGTCGAACACATGCGAGCCGAACAAGACATCCGGCTAACTAAATGCGGAAATAGAGAGAAATCGCGACTGGCAATAATGCACACAATTAGTCACAATAAATTTCGGGATAGCCCGACAGTAACAAAGCGGACCAGTCATCACACGGTTACGGGTTCAAAACTCAGTTACATTTGATGATCCTGCATAAGTCCTAACAGTTAGGAAGTGGCGAGCCCCAGTACATTGTATGGTAGACAAAGTTTTGTGTTAGTGACAGTTTACATACTTAATCAGGGAGTATATGGTTTACCTATTTGGAGAACAGCAATACGTGTTTCCACCTTTAGATGGCGACATATTCATTATCGTGTCTTACATAAATTAATCCACTTCAACCTAAGTGGAGTTCCAGCAAGTCCGAATCACTCGCGATTTGCGCTCTCATCACGAGACCTGGTCAATCAGCTATGATGGATGCAAGATAAAACTGCCGACTCGTGTGGAACATGTGAGGCTGTCTGGTGATGGCAAGGACAAAATTTAAGGTCATTATCTTATGATTAAATGAGCCCACAGGAACGGTTTTAATATAGCGCAAAAGCTACAGTCGGTTTGGAATTATATTTACCTCATAGCAACAAATCTCAAATTAGTTGGGAATAAGCAAATGGTAAGTATTGGTACTGCAGATGTGTGAATTGGTTCAACACAAATCATTCTCTGAAGTGGACTGCATGTGAGTACACCTTAAGCCGCTATAACGGCCATCGATCGACGACCTTGTAACCTGCGATTACTCACTCAGGTTTATGATAAATGAGTTAACACATCGGAATGGCAAGAATTAGGTTGCACTCCGGGACGGATCATGAACTTTGGTTTACTGAACAGGATGTAGGCGTCTAGTGACGGCATACACCATTGCATATACTCACACCATTGAGATCTGTGGTCACAGACTACTGAAAATCATGACACAGTGATCGTAATGAATATTACTGATGAGTAGTCAGTGATTTAGTTTATTTTCAAGTTGACCTTCACTCACATTTGATCGCAGCCTTCGGATTCGGATAGACTTTGCAGCCAACCTCTTTCGAAAACAAACACTAGACTCGAGTTTCGCTCTCATTAAAGCTCGTCAGTAGTGCATATCCTTGCCACAGCCGGGATTTGGACTCTGGCATCCCTGTTCGGGTCAACCTGTCACCATGACCAGCAGACAAACGTAATAACAGCCACCGCTCCGTCTACGTGCCCCGTGTCATGTGCACACTTGAAACGCTAAGACCGAAAGGTGTGTGGTTGGAAGATTTAGAAGTCCGATCGAGATTTTTCGAATTTAGGTCGCAATGAAAATCTCATTGGTTGGAAAAAAGAAGCGACTCATTCTTTAATAACAACAATTGGATTGAAAACACAAGCATAAGGGGAGAATGTTAATTATGAGCACACGGTACGTTTAGCCATAGTCACGCAAAGCATTACACTAGAAGAGTAAACGTAAGTGCCGTTCGTGCACGTTATTGGAAACAAATAAATGACAAACGTGGCAAACGAGGCAACAAACTCCAGGGTGGAAGGTACTTAAAAGATACAAACAAGACGAAAGGTTGTCAGCGTCTGCATAATCTTGATAACATGTATAAATATATATACTCATATATATGCTTATAGTATATATATATATACTTGTAGTGGAGTCAGGAAATTACACGACTGCTCACACCCAGTAACAGTCAGGGTTGGAATTTATAACTCCAACCAAGTTCTAAATAATTTCACTGTGATAAAACGGGTGAAAATGAATATTTTGCTTTTAGTATAGATATGAGTAGAAGACACTTTGATATTAGGGAAGGTTGCTAAGCATCATGCTGGTGACTTTGTTGACCGAAACAAAGAGTTTTGAAACATTTCAATTTTATTCAGTACTACGTAGAATTTCGTCATCTTATAGAATATAAGCTACCTTGAGAAAGACAAAGATTTGCGGAAATTGGGTTTGCCGCAATTAAGAAGCCTTAGCTACCACATTACTAGATCGCATTTGGATTTCCAAGCTATCAAAACTTGAACGAAAGTAGCAGTCAAGTTAACTTGGGCTCGAATCTAGATCTTACTGGGAAAGGTCTCAATAAAACTGGCAATAGCTCGACGATGGCTTTACAACTAAGGCCATTCAGTTAAACGAAATGACTGTAGACGGTTTAGTGAATTACTGTTAAGCCTTAAGAAAAGTTGATTTGTTTATAGCAGTTCCTAAATACTATCGATGCCGTTTTAACGAAAAAACATAGGGAACATTCTAAACAAACAGTTGGCCTACCGATTGCTCTGTACAGTAAACAGTAATGAACGAATGTTAAATCATGTCTTCAGCCTCGAATCGAGGGTACCGTTTACTAATCACGAATGCTGCTGGCAGTTGATGTGGCGATCCTCGCTGGCCAAATCACAAAAGACTAGTAGCAGCAGATTAATCTCGGTGACAGTTAAACTCGGGAAGGTCATAGTTCTAAATCCTCCTGTGTTCACAATAGGTTAGATGATAGTTCTGTACCGGTGACGAGTAGAATATCCCGGTTTCTTAGTCTGCACGTAATGAGTGAACCACTTGTTAACATGGGCGCTTGCTGCCGAATGTAATCGGTGAAGATATTCGCAGACAGTGTCGCAATTAGCAGCCTTTGTACCTGGTATTTATCAGAAAATCAACATCCCAGTTAATCTTACAGATTTCAGTCCACTTTAGTCTTTGAGTACATATTCTTCAGTGCAGTCGTCTTAACCAGAAAAACAGCGACATACTTGCTTCGGAAGCAGAAGATAAGCAGAAAACCAGTATACCTCGGTGGTCACGCCTTCGCGTAGAAAGGAACATCCAAAAAGAGCTCATTCGAACAAACATCTGGAAGGCCCGGATATATATTGGGTCGTTTTAAGTCCCACACCCATAAAAATGTAACCACCATAAGTTGTCGGTGAAATTCAGTCTCACCCCACTGGTGAGGTCACATCAGTGAGGAGAGTTTCATGGTAAAGGAAATCCCGGCAGCCACACGCCCAAAAGGGTCACTGCCAAAAAATTACACAACTGTCGACGCCCTTGTTCGATCGAATGTATGTATACTGTAATTCCGCTGACCAGATGGGAGTGTATAATTAACTGATTCCGATTCATAAGAACAGTGAAAATGTATTGCTTGTATGGAGGACAACAAACAAACTATGCAAAGCAATGCTTACCAATCAAAGGCAACGATGCAGTAGCCATGGTAGACTCCGAGGACGCCCAATCTTAGATAGTCCAGAGTAACTTTCACTTGGATTCAGAACTGACCCCGTACGCTCGTTAAAAAGCCGGCATTATGCACAAAGCATTTGCATGTAAGCACGTAGATCCTGACAGTGCCGTGTCGCTACACAACTCAGCCACCACCTGGCTTTCCTCGTGCATCTGCTTTGTTACGCTCTCCATCAATCGGTCTAGAGCGTGATTGGACGACACCCGCTGCACGTCGATTGGTCCGGAGGAACGCGTGACGTGGATTCTGACTTGTGAATGTGTGTGTGTGCACGTGCGTCTGTACGGTGTGTGTGTGTTTGACCAAGGCATGGTCGGATTCCAGGTCATGGCCAGCCCCACTGCGGAAGTGCATGCGCCGAGCACTCCGTATACCGGATGACCAGGTGAATAGAGGTGGTGAAAATGGACACTGAGGCAATCTGCTACAACTACCGTATGTGAACCATCAGGGAGAGTCTTATGTCACAACAAAGTAGACTCTCGTGTTCATTGAGTAAATTCTTTACAATTTCCTACCAATCATTAGGAAATAAAATCGCTTTTACCATTAACGGTTTAAACATGGTTTCTTTCTGGAATTCTGTCAGTATAATGCAGTATCTCGCGCGAATGCACAGGAAACTAGGGTATTTTGTGGATGAGGAATTAATCGGATTTGCGTAAGGTTAATAATCCAGCCTGATTTACCAGATCTAATGGTTTGTGGGAAATTAGTCTGGTTAACAGATGGTCATTTATGCCAACATTTTTGCTCACAACTAGTACCATATATGAACACTAATGCTGAGTCAGTTGTCATTCGAATTCGTATCCGGAAACCGGTGTTTTGACAAGCTAGTTCTAACAACATACATTGTTTATTATTGATGAACCGTGGTACGTCCCATCAACTATGGACCTTGCTTGATTTTTCATCATGTACAGAACGGATGTGGGTGACTCAGGAAGTGAAAGTTCCGTTACAATGTTCACTAAAATGTTCTGAATGTTTTCTGCCGGTTGATGAAGGCTGCCTAATCTCATTATCCGGAGTTTGTTTACTGAAACGTGATAGATATTGATTTTCAGTTGCAGACCATGTGTAATTATTTAATTTCTGTTTAACAACATTGAATAAGCAAAACACCACGTTAGCAACTAGCTTGTAGAACGATAATAAAGTGGTTCAGGTCCCGTTAAACTATCACAATATTTTTGGCAGAAGTGGCTTTTAGTGAACATCTGTTGGATTTCGACGTACTGGTTGTCAGACTGTTTTATAGCTATGCATAACGAGAGGTGAACAATTTTACATTGTAAAAAGTGCTGAACACGAACCTGCTCTGTTGATCAGCATTTAGTATGGGACCAGCAAACGCTAATTAGGCGATCGATATCAATAGACAAGCCCTATTACGTAACAAAACAGCCAGATTTGAGTGCGTGTCACAATTGATCCGTGCCGATCAGGTGACTTCAGTTGTTCTCATCCATACGTGTACTCACCGATAGAGGTGATGGAGCATATCTTCAACCGATGTGATTTAATTACAGAGTAAAAAACTGACTCCTTTTACCAGTCATAATTGTGTTATTTGTTCAGTTAGTTTGAATGAATTAAATAATTTTAAGCTGCTTTAGATAGGACACCTATTCATGTGTCGAACAAATATGAATCACATACACCGAATAATCTGTACAAAACACCTCGGGCGTACTCTAGTTATATACGTTTACAAATCGTAACTTCCTGCAGAACAACATACTGAGATATCCGTATCCACACCGGTACATCTGTGTGTTACACAGATAGGAAAGATTCCCGAAAGACGCAAAAACGGAGAATGATGTGGAGAGAGAGAAGATAATGAGAGTTTACGCTGCCAATCATGTGGTTAGAAATATTCCACCTGATCAACTAGCCAGTCTTACAGCAATGGGAATGAGAGTAAACTGAACCATTCCAATAATTTGTGTTCGTGGCATTAATAATTTAAAAGAGACTCAGCAGTCCAAACTGTGGGTTTCGACTAAACTTGAGCAAGCGACTGGAACAGAGCATTGAAGTTTCTCGGCTAATTAGACTGTAAATTTATTACGAGAGCTCAAGAGTTTCACATTTGGACTTCGTTTTGTGGCTCATCCGATAGAGCTTTTGCTGTGTCTGGATATTCTCTTCCAGTTACCCGCTCTACTCAGATCGAGGCCCAGACTGTTCGAGTCTGGGTGTATTTTAAATGCTCATTCGCCATCCAATTTCAACCTTGTTTGATAACAGTGGCGATGGGAATCATGGTCTCCGACTACAATTAAAGTATCAGCTTTACAGTCGTAAAACAAGCTTACTAAGCCAATTAGAGCTCTTCTAAAGGGGAACTCGTGGAATAGGTTAGAATCTTTTTCCAACTTTGAATTAACCAGTGACACGGAGGCGATTCATTTTGGATAGGCGAAAGCGAAACTAAACATTTGTACACGGAGGGAGCCAGACTACCAAATGCAATAAACAATCTTGACCTTCGGGTCTTTTGGTTTTAAACAAATTTACTATAACATGGCTTACTGCCTTTCAGCACTTGATGTAACCAGAGCTTAAAACTTGTCGCCGTAGATGAATACATATACACACAGAGAAGCTTATAAACCTGTACGATATTGAAGGTGTCCCTGTGTTCGAAGTGAGACAGAATACCGCTGTCTTGCCATTTAACAATACAGCATCTGCTTGAGGCTGTTCAGTCAGATTAGCATGAAACCCACACACAATCTTGTCTTACAACAGTGAGCTTCTATCAGGTTTAAAGCAGGTGGTGAATTCATCGTTTAGCATGCCGTCTGGATAGTTGGCCATATTATTGTCAGAGGACCCAACGACAGCAACTCTCTGCCTAAGCAAAGCTATCAGACAGGTATGTCATTGTTAGAGTCTACTGACTCCAAAAGACCGGTCTCAGATAACACAAATGGCAGATGCTCCGAAAATCTTTCTAGCCCCAATTAATGTTCAGGTCTTGCCATCACACCAGTATGCGTAAAGTGCACACACCTGATAGGTTTTTGTCTCAATTCTGCTGGTCTCTCAACTAGTCTGTCATACGCAAACGTCTTGTCATCGTTACTGTTGCTTGCCTGGTACAATCATCAACAACTACACAGTCAAGGACAATGCATCGCTGCTCAACCGCTGTAGAAGGAAGAACACTAGCAGTTTAGGGATGAAACCAGGAGAAGGATTGGACATTGCTTCCTGAAACCCTGATTTCTACACCCGAGCATTCCATATCACGGTACATACTCTTGACAAAGAACAATCAAGCGAGTTGTAAGTGATGATGACGTGGCATCTGCAAACCAACTTCTATGAGATTCCCATTATCGCGGTCCATCTGTTTTCTTTAGTTTATAGTGAAACAGCGGTGAAACTTATGTCATCGAACTCGGTTACCCGGTGTATCCTCGAATCATTTTAGACAGATATTAAGTGGATCAGAAAGATCCCAACCCGGAGAGGAGAGAGTTTACCGTTCCCAAATTTCCCTTCCATTTGTCAGGTCGTCGTTTAATCACCTTGTACCTCTGGTCAACGGTCTTCGGGCAGCATAACAAACGTTGAAGCCTCGATCCTCATACAAGATCTAACCATCTGAATCGATCCACTTTTGAGGATTGGTTGGGTAAACATTGACGGTGATTTGGGCCAAAATTCATCTTTTAACATCCGATTACTCACCCGCCTATACCACTAGATGATTGTGTTTGAGTACAACCACGGACTGTCAAAGACTTCTATAAACTTCATTTATTCACTCGTCAGATACCACGTTTCGCGTTCGTACTCTATAAATGATCCAGCTGGAGTTTTGTGAACCCAGTCCTTAAAGTTAAGTGGGGGCACCCTTTTGATCTCAAAGGTATTTTTATCTGATGAATACTGTTAGAGAATTAAAGATATTCCGGAGTTAGCCCCTCCATTTAAATCATATTCAATTCACCTCTTATCCAGATATCAACACAAAACACAAGCTATCAGTAGACCAACCCAATATCGCTTTACCATAGACCATCACGGGTGGAAAAAATTTCATTTCTATGACCTTTCCTATTCACCAACTTAATTATTCTGCAGTGGACCAATCAGATTGTAGGTTGTGGCGTTGTTGACGTTGTGACGTTGTTGATCTCTGCCAATGGCGATCCCTAACTATTCTGCTACTGAGGTAAATCGACAAATCCAGGTTTCTGTAACATTACCAGCAAATGCTCATCTCATCCACCGTGAATTTTATTGTTGAGCACGTAAACAGAATGCTGAAACCAACTTCCGGCTGACAGTGCCATTCAGGTTCTTCAATTTCGAGTATTATCTCAGTACTATTGACCGTTTTACTGTTGATAACTTCATTATTGATATATACATACATGTGCACATGAAGTATACCTATTTGCATATACAAATATTCGTCTGCAAATGCAGGTGTTCACCCGCGAAATTCTACAAAAGCCGAAGTTAAACGTATTGTCTGGACAAGAGAAGCGGGTAGAATTATGGAGATTTTATTCTCACAATTTAAGTTTCACGATCGTTTAAACAATTGAAACACCAATTATTTGTCTTCTTTCGTGCTAATATAAACACAGAGATGTGACGTCCTGCTTAATCTAATTGGAAATCGATGAACTGCTGGCCGAGTGAGCAAGTTCACTGGGTTATAACAGCCTATCAGCCTTCTAATTGTTTAAACTCAGTCGACATTTAATTAGTGAATAATAAACTGTCTAATTTATTATACAGGACTACGTATGTGACTAGATATTAAGGAAGAAGATGAATTCCCTGCACTGGTTTTAAGCCTGTGAAACGAATGAATGGTAGTCTAAACGCTATCATCATTCTGATGTGAAAGTTGCCAGAGATTATTGCATGTCACCATATTCGTAGGCGGTTNATTAAGGAAGAAGATGAATTTCCCGCACTGGTTTTAAGCCTGTGAAACGAATGAATGGTAGTCTAAACGCTATCATCATTCTGATGTGAACGTTGCCAGTGATTATTGCATGCCACCATATTCGTAGGCGATTCCAATCAACGGCCCTACTAGCCATGTGGCTTCCAACGATGTTGGTGACGACACAACGGTGAATGCTTAGAGGTAGAGATTATTCTAGTCAAATATCCTAAACCGCTCACCAGCCCAACCGATTCAAATCAAACCACAACCAGTCTTGACAGCACGTGTGCCAACTACTTTATCGATTTAAGCTTGTGTCCAGTAAAAGTGACCCTAATTACGAAGTGATAGACAGTTGTAGTTAGGGTTATCTACTTAATTTCTTGTAGACTACCATTTTGAACAAAACATTTCATTCCCAGATACCTTTTGAGTTAACTGTGTACCGTTGTATGGTTTCACTCTACACAAATGTACTGCACTGGAATGTGGAATTTTCAAACGATCTCTTACTGAATGCAAAATGGATGATTCAGGATCAATCACATGGATCCAGTGGTTCACTGAACAGATTAGACCATTACTTTGGGAGTAGGTTACAAGAACAATTCTACCATATAACAAGTCAGCTTGACTGTGTAGAGTGCGGGCCAACTGAAACACAGAATTACCTAATTTCTAAAGATTTTGCAGGCAGTATTCAGAGAGAGGATGTGAAATCATCATTCTACCGAGGCTGTGGAATCTGTTAGTGAGTGGTGTGACAGATCTATCATTTGTGAGACGCCGCCGTAGCGGTCTTCACTCAAACTACTGTTGTGAGCGATTCCTGAAAAGCTTCACTTAAACTAACTTACAAATATTTTACTGAGATAAAGTTATGTTGTTTTAGAGAAGGCCAGCACAATGAAGTAATTCCTGCCGTATATTTTCTTCCATCAGAAAGCAAATATGATCATAAAATCTGAATTACAACGGTTACTGTCAACATCTTCGATAGTAACGACTCCGTGATTCATGTCAGTACTTAAAAATTAAACGATTATGAACAGCCATACAAACATTGGATCACGAACCAAGGAACGGAAAACGAAAGAACACAATTTATAGTACGTTTTTCACGTATACATCCGACACCAGGAAGCCTTCAAACACAAACACTGAATTTACATGTAAGGACAATTTCCGTTGGACGGTTTCACCAACTGCCATGCCCTGAAAAGACATATCAGTCAAACACCATTCATATCACTGAACCCGATGAAATGTTGTCATTTCGAATGTCTTCAAGCCCAAATGCCGCGTATTGCCAACTTAAACCAAGAACCGAACCTGACATACGGTGACTAACCTACCGGTTGCTAAGTCCTTCCTCCAACACTAGGTCATTCATCAACCATTCAACTTAGTGTTCTAACTGGATAGCGACTATGTGATATCCACAATACGCGCAATAATAATTCGTAAAAGCTGGGTAAACGAATTTGTCCATCTGTCATCGTTGACTACCATGAGTGTATGCGATGGACAACCTTGTCGATAAAAACTACTTCCACCACTAAACTGGTAGGTTATGCAGGCTCTGTCCACTAGTTCAAATTGCCAACTTTCACTACCAGCCGCGATCCGTCCCCATTCGTTTGGTCTATTGTGTTTCGCATCATCTATCTCGAAGTCACGTGGCGTCCAATGCTTCATTGTGCAATGTGAATGACTCAATGTTCTCGTGATGTACTGTTTTCGAAAGCCAGCTTTAGGTCAACTCTGATGGAACCGAACTATGAGAAATCGATACAACGGTTAGATGTGAAACTATAACAGGGGACTCATGGCACTTCTACAAAACTTAGCTAAGAAGCCAAACCGGACAATAACATTTTGACTCGACTATGCACCTGCCTAAGGCGAAGACTGCCAAGAGGAGTCCATCAGCCGGTTAACCCCGTTCGATGTGGATTCAAAGTGCATTTGATAAAATAAGCAGTTTGTGCTGTTGCGCTACAACTGTCTTCATTACGAATCTGACCAAATTCTAGAGTTCCAAAAATTGGTTCGCATCTAACTAATTAAGCATTCTAACTTGTTCCTTAGTAAGCTATGAGTCACCCATCCCGCTGTACTCATGGCTGCATGTGGGTGACCTTGAATGAGTCATTCGTGTATAATCGCTTGTCAAGTCCATGTGCAAATGTCACGCTTTGATATGATGGAAATGTGATCTAACAATGCTAGTTGAGTGATGGAAACTGCGCCTGTGGACAAGGATTCTGACCATATGATTACCTGTATGGATAGGCGCAGGCTACCTGTCATGTTGTAGTGGATAATAGTTTTAAAGATCGTTGATAACTTTACTTACTGCTGTCTTTCAATTGGAAATCGGAAGTGGGTGAAATCCCGTAACCAACAGGTGACGTCCGCACGCTCTTTTTCAAAGTTAGAAGTGAACCAACATTTTTATCAGATAATGTGCTGCGCCAGCGGTATAACCGCTTAGCCAGTACTGGAGCCCTTAATCCCCAACTGCTCCCTGATCGATATTCCAAGAAAGCGTCGTGACAATGGTTCCGGACTGAAATATCACGGTTTGAACACCACGAAACTGTCCTAGAGTCAGCTTTGTTAGTTCTGGTCATACCACGGTGTTCGTTAACAAAATGAACCTAAGGAAGGGCGATTGTGCGAAACGTTAGGTCAAAAACAGGAGGAAAATCTCATTGTTGATTCTAGGGTATCGGATCAATTATTTTCCGGTTCTAAGGCTGGAAGGATCGTCCACACAACATTGTGGAAAGTTACACTGACATTTCCATAGCAGTGGAATGAACCATTGTTCGAACCAATAGACATCAAGTATCCATTCGCAACGTCCTTGGCTTGGTCCAATCGATTTATTGGACTGTCTAGGCTAAGCCATACCTTGTCAAAGTGGCCATCAAAGAGGTGGCCTAAAACACGACAGTTACGCCTGTCAGTTTGGTCTGAGTGTTTCAGTTTTGCGTGGCCATGACAACTAAAACTCGTAGACGTCATGACCACGGAATTTTTTGTGTGAACTCAATAAATGATGGAATCACAGCGTAATTAGGGCGCAACCTTCAGGAGGTTTCAACTAGTTATGATATTCGCCCGGCAGCTTCCATTGACCTACACAAACGTGGTTACCGTTATCGTCAGCTGATGTATTTTGCATATGATTTTTCCACACTATCTCAAAAATCGTTTAGCTTTCCTAGGAAGAGAATTTGTGTGATTGTAGTGATCATCACATGCATGGCTAAAGCACGTTGTTCGTACTTCCTAAATTAATGATATCGGATTACGAAAATTATTGCATCCAGATTAGTAGACAAACAAGTGGACAAACAATTTTACAAATAAACACGTAAGCAACAAACAAACGAGTAGGGAGGAAATGATTTAAGTGAGATTGTCATTTCCTAAATAGGAGAAACATCAGGTAATTAGTCGATCAGTCAATCAGTTCATTAACTAATCTTTAATGATTGCATGATTTCTTCAGTAATTAATTGTTTGCGTGCTTCTTGGGGTACATGAATGATCGTCAGCTGGGCTATAGAGCGTAGCACTTTGTGGCACCCAAAGATGTGTACATAACGTAAAACAACACCATCTGACCTTCTTGGTTTGTGATTCAAAATCGACAGTATTCAGACGAAATTCTTAGGAATACTGTTTTTTTGTTTAAAACAATTAAACGGTTTCTGTCGTAAAAGTCCACGAATCACGGTTACAGATCAATGGTGCAAGCATTGCGCTGATGATATTGAGATTCAAGCTTAGTTCTTGCTTCAGTCACAATTTTCAAGAGATAACGAATCTTTTTGTCTAGAATGGACTTATCTTGTGACGTCGTCCGAAAATCTCGTCCGTAATACGGTAAAACTTCGTTCACTGGTTTGTATCCACTAGCGGATATAGTACGTCTTCTTGAAGTCCATTATCGTAAGTTCCATTTGGTGAAACGCTTGTTCGATTTATCGGTCGTTCAACCGTATCCGTTTATCACATTTTAAACATTCATCAAGTGTTCTTGGAGGATGGCTTCAGCTGGCAACAGCTCAAGAGCAACCATCAACATTTGATTCAATTTGGAAACTGTTGACACTTCGCAATCCAAATAATCTAACTTATTTATGTAAGGAACTGTATCTTCTGTGTATAATGTTTTACCCGGATTTAATCACTTTTTGAGGAGAGAAGAAAGTGTTGTTTCTCAATAGAGGTGCTTCTTCTTCAAAGGGGATCTGTACTCCAACCTAACAGGATCTCGTCGACTTGTGTCACACAGTGAATTGAACAACTGGTGATCCTTGTCACGTAGCACCAATATAACCCCCAAGATGAAGTATACCAGCGGATGTCTCTAGCCAACCGTTTATTGAAACGATCAAGTGTATCCATTCGGTGATCATTGGCCACGATGAGTACACTTGAAGTTTTAACCTCAACACAATCTGTACACAATATTTCGTCACCGACAGACAGAACCCCATTTCGATGCTACTCCCCAAATCTCATTGTCAGACCGACACTGCACAACTGACTCCGCCCGTTTTCGTGTTTTTCAGATACAGGCAGTCTGAATGATGGTCTAGCTGGCTTCTCTTCAAGTTATGAACCAAAACTCTCAGCCGCTCAGCTAACAGCTCCACGCACATCATATCTGAGAGAGGAAGATCGTATCTTGTTGATCATTAGTTTGCTCGCTCCGAGCTAATTTATCGCAGGTTGTTGTGGACTTCTGAAATCTCCATCGATCTCGGACATATCGCAAATAATCCTAAAACCTATATTTTGTTTCGAAAAAAAGATCTCTACAATATACCATAGTTGCTGTGGAGCAACAGCATGATTGCGCAACGGCCTGGATGCTACCCAACTTCACGGGTTCAAATTGAATTATTCGAAGTAACGTACGACACATAGGACCAATATATCACAGTGGAATTCCTAGAGTACCCATCATTAACGTGCGGACAAGCTGTACCGGCAATGCGCGTCTTACTGGACTGACTAAACTGAGTTCAGCAAATACCACTTGCTGATACTGCTTAAACAATGGTTACTGCAAAATACATCTATCCGCGTCTTTTTATCCATATCGTCTATCTTGTTATGTCGATTTTGTGGGACATCCATGATTTAGAAGCTAACGTCCTAAAGTCTCTGTCCAGTCATGCTAAAACCTAACCAGACAAAATGAGTACACGTAATTCGGATGAAAACTACCACTATTTCGGAAAGCTTCCGGAGGAACAAAAGACAGATCGCTGACAAGTTTGAAAAACACCGCGGTTCCACGAAGAAAGTGGTTCATCCACAGTTTGTACACGTATTGTCACCTGACCTGCCAAACCTTTAGCATGAAAGAGAGAATCAAAGCGGCCACATCAGTTGGCGGTATTACAACTCCGTATTGAAAGAGAAACGGAATTTACCGTTATTTGATGAGAGACAGATAATTTGATATTTCCCTATCAAATGCTGATCAACTTTGCAACCAGTAACACGCTGAAAAAAAACTGTATAAAACCACAAGTATTTAACCTCGGAAAGAATGTCTTCGTCGTGTTCAGCTGGGTATCCACAAACGAAGAAGGTGTGCTTGTCTGTTTAACAAAAGTCAAGATGACAGGAAAAGCTTGATTGCCTTATTGCACATTTGAGGATATTTACTTCAAACTGGAATTTCTAGAAAGAAGAAAGTTCTGTACTGAAAGCTACCGTTTGGGAACCAGAACGTTATTTGGACCAGGGCGACCTTCTCTTAGGTCCCCATCCATCGGGTCATCACATGTTGTGTAGAGTAACGGTAATGACACCAGCCATCAGGAAAATAATTGTACCTCTTTCCACAGATCCCTTTTCGCTGTAAGTGCGCGAACAAACCACTGAGAGGCTCAGTTTGTGTGAGATTTGATGGTGCAGTACGGACGTTGTTGCGTACTCGTTATCATATTTACTGCAAACAAACCAGCCGCACATTTTCTTAATCTTTTCAAGATATCATTCAGATTATTCACCCGCATTGTCACCTTAACTAAGACAGCCACAGTGGATGCAATCCATGTTCATGCTGGTTTGACGCTCCACTAGGACTTCTGATCTGCTTCCCCGATCGGATTTGAGTTGAAGTGGACATGACGTAAACAGAAACTTGAATGCCTGGGAAGCAAACAAATAGTACAGTTTTGCCCCATCATTACGTTGCCATAAATTCCCATTGAACGTCTTCAGTCTGATCGTGATGCTGAGACGATTTTCTTCAATACTTAGTGCATTAGAGTCAGGACGCACTAGGAAAAGTGTAGATAAGGAGAGTGCTTTTAGACCAACAGCGAAAAACTTCGCGATATATTGTTCATCTCCGATGAGAGAGGAATTCAGTACATACAGTAATTCCTTAAAGCGTGGAACAATCGTATCGGAAGTTTTAATGTTTTTATTAACTAGCAAAAATCTTGCAACCTAGCTGTTTTAAGTGAGGTAATTAACGACTTTGGTGAGCTCATTTCTGATCTGCCGTAGTTGATTGTATAAAGCCGAGAATTTCGGATGAATCAGCGTTCAAGTTTTACTTCACCCGGTCTACTACAGGTCACATAAAGTGGTCAGCTAGAAAAAGAAAGAACTTGAACCACGGTCATCCTGTCAATCTGACATTCATAATGGGTAAGAAGCAGACTCATTCAAGCAGTCAACGTGATCTGTAAAACGGCCGGATTCCGTATCCAGTTCACCAGATTCAAGTTCACAGGTTTCCAGCAACAAGACACCAACAGTTCACATCTCATCTGTGTGTGTCCACTTTACCACTTGCTCCTGGAACCAGGTCAACTGGGTCGAACATCAAAACAGCTTTCCGGATAAATCTGTAAACACCATTCATGGTGGTTGAGGCACGGTGGAAGACGATTGGTTGGCAGTGCTCTCCTCGATTATGTCGTCGAAAGTGTGAGCCAGATGAAAATCAATGAAACATTCCGAGTGGTCTGTCGCATTTCAGGTAACTCATCGGAAGCCATCCGACTTNGTGAATGCTTAGAGTTAGAGATTATTCTATTCACTTGTTCCTGGGAGGCAGGTCAATCGGGTCGGACATCAAGATGGTGGAAGACGATCGGTTGGCAGTGCTCTCCTCGATTATGTCGTCGAAAGTGCGAGCCAGATGAAAATCGACGGAACATTCCGAGTGGTCTGTCGCATTTCAGGTAACGCATCGGAAGCCGTCCGACTTAGAACACTGTATTACTGTGACTAGTGGGACCGAGTGTTTGATCCGGTATTACGTCCCCAGAAGAAGTTTGCTTGGGTGTGCCTTCTGGCCTAACCTCAAATCCAGCGGGTGGATGACCAACCATTTCGGTCAACACAATGAACGTGCGTTCTGCCCGACCTGGACCAAACAAGTCCTCACCAAGTCGTTGACCAGTGGGCTAGATTATAAGTTATACATCTGGTCGATATCACAGCCTAACTCTGTCATTTGCTCGTATGGGTGCACTGGCTCGAAAATGAACGACCAAAAATCCGCGTTCGCTTTTATGTCAGTTTCAGTTTAGTGGTGGGCGAATTTGAAACACAATAAACCGAACAGTTTACCGATTGTATTTTGAAGATAAAATCGCTGACGAATGACGACTGCCTCGACGAGTGATCTCCCAAGCTCGATAATGCCATGCCTAATGTCAACAGTCGCCTGACTTTTTCTCGGCATGGCTGATCTTTTTCGTGATATACATTTCATTTGAAGAGGGATGTTGGCATACTAATACACCTAATGGAATATACAGAATTATATTCGAATAGTTGCTAATCATCTACCGGACTTTGAAATTTGTAGTAATTCTAAGTTGCAACCGGCAGTTCTTTTGAATGACGTTACAACACTGATGTTAAGTAACCAAAAAAGCGTAAACTTTATTAGACACGACTGAGTTAGGAGGTCAAAATGATGGTGACTGAGCACATAATCATTGATTAGT
>QNGE01000967.1:97769-194291 GCA_008508345.1 Paragonimus westermani | reverse complement strand
GCCTGCCTGGTATGAGTAACTCTGTCCAGTTTAGCCCAAAAGGTCATCGAGATGCGCAAGCCGTCACACCACGTCAAGGTCCAGTCTCACCGTGACGGAAGGCAGAGGTTTACCGAATGTGGAGTGCGAAGTTATTTTTCTCGTGGAACGACGCTAGGCAGTTGCTCACGGATCCGGTAGATTTTGCTATTCTCATGCTGCATATATAAGTTTCAGCTTAGTACTGTTGAATGGACGACAGTTGTCTACCAACCATCGATGCACTGCGTTGAGATTTCGTTGTAGGTTGGCGGTTTTCTGGAAAGCGTAGAGTAAACTACATTTTAACATCGTCCTCACGTGGGCAGATGTATTGGTTAACAGATCATAAGTCGTTCACAAGTAATAGGAGCAATAAAGGGTCTAGTATAGATCCTTGCTGGACATCCTTGGGAGTCTCTAAGGCGACGAGAAAATTGTCGTTGACCCTCAGAATACATCCTTATATATTGCTGGCTGTAGAGGACCATTGCTGATAGCTTACTAAGCAGAACACGGTGATTTATTCTTTCAAAATTCTTAGTAAGCCCTAATAAAACAATATCTGCCGGATGACGCTCTTTCGCAGCCAATGTCCAGGTGTCATCTACCATCACAAAGTTAGTGGTGCACGAATACTTTTTTTCGAGATCTCTGCTGGTGATTTGTCACGGGCTTAGTGGGTTAGAGTTGTGCTCTCATACTATCATCTTTTATGTATTCCATTACCTTGGAGGCACATGGAAGCATTGCTAATGGGCGGTAGTTGCTGCGTCGGTGCTGTCACCGCTTTTGTTGATAGGCGAGATGGAACCGTGCTTCCAACGATTTAGGAGGATGCCCAAGAGATACGAGTGTCGAAACCACTGCAAATGGATGGACGATAGACCATCGAGGTCTGGTGACTTCTCAGGTTTCAACTTAAAGAGCTTAGCTCTGAAATTAAGCCCTGAGAAATCAGATGTGATTCCCACTGCGGTTATCCCGCGCTCTCTGGGTCGCCAAAGACGGTTACGTTTTGGGAGCGGAGTATCTCTGCCATTTCTTAATTGCTAGCTAACAAGTCAGATGGATCTACTAGTAATAATACGACCGCTCGAGATGTCGTGACGGACGCAACATGTCTGTTGAACCGATTGGGACAGTGGCTTCTGCGAAATGGAGCTGATGATCGCGAGGGTATGCTCTCATCGCTGTTATGCACCGGTTTCTTGCATTTTTGTAGCCGCTGTATAAACTATCGATATCAGTTAACAGAAAGCTATACCATAGAGATTTCTTCTCTCGTATGAGGCCTCTCTCTTGGGGTTTCAGTCAGGACTTAGGTTTGCTGTTTCTGAAGGAGAAGAAAGGTACAACTGTGATCACTTCATTTAATCTGCCAATGATATAGCCACAGTGTTTTTCGGGGGGTGGCAAATGTTTCAGTCAGAGACCATAGCGTTTCCGGTAAACGCTTTCGGATTAATTGAAAGTCATCTCGGCGAAAGTTTCCGCGAGTCGACCTTGGGCGCCGACTAGTCACAACGTCACAAATCAGTCAGAAACGGTTAACTGCGTGCACGCTGGCGGCCAGAGGGGCGCGGATGTCAACAGTTACGACTATGTATAGTTCGGTAGTTAGAACTAAGTCCAGACTAGATGGATCGTGCCCCTCTCTAGCAAGTACATGACTGCACTTATTCCATTAGGCCGACCTCCACCTTGAGATTGTAGAACTCCACAGCCTCTACGCCAGAAGCTACTCCGATAACGAAATAATTGTTTGGAAGGTTCGACTCTTCAGTTACTAATACGCGACTGTTTTTGGGCTTGGGACCATTCCGTTGACATCAAATGTGGTTTACACACTGCGCCAATGATCAGGCTAACTGGGCGAGTAATGGCCACGTTTGTCCAGGGAGACTTCAGCAGTGCCAACAGGTTGGGGTCTTGCATTACTGAGGCACTGACCTCTTTCGAAACGTCGATCGTCACTTCTTTCTCGCCAACCACATCAGTGAGCAAGACTTATTAAGTTGAGATATCGACTTGCTGATTGGAAGCTTGAGAGGTCAACCACGTCAGTAATGCTAGTGATCGTGGGTTTCTTCGGCTGAGCTAGTTCCCTTGGCTCTGGCGGCTTTTTTCTCAGGGATAGCACATTAGTGTACACGCAACTGGAGATACGTACATAAATGTTGGCCTCCGCTCGCTGAGGAGGTAACAGTTGAGAGGTGGCTATTATCAAGGTTAGCCCGATTCTTGTGGGCCCGACCTGTGTAAGTTTTTGAGACCGAGAAGCTGGTTGAGCGGCAGACTATCGACCTGGACTTGAGCAAGTCTAGTAGATGCATTTAGTTGGCCTCTAAGGCGTAGCGGCCTAGGATGGTCTTGATGTATCCTACTGTATCATAACACAGTGCCTCTTCTTGCATCCCATGCCTGGAGAACCTTCGGTGAAATCTCACTCAGTAGTGTGACCCTCATCAGTTTGAGCGTTTGGATAGGGGACAGATGTGCAGGTCTCTGTGGTCGTCTGACGGACCAGGCTGCACAATCCTCCAAGTTTAGGGAGAGATTTTTACGCCCACACTTCCAATGGTTTACAATCGTGCTTATGCGCCGCGAGATTGTCGGTGGTAAGCAGCTTGGGTACGCCGTGGAGAATCATGCTGCGGACACGGCCGAACTGGGGCGCATCATGGTTGTTGTTGGCTAGTCTTCGTGCCTCTTCACTGGCCCACGGGAAGTCAGGCTTGGCTATGACGGGACCTTCAGGATGTGACTGAGAACATGATTCGGTGGGTCGCTCTACACTTTTACAGTTGCCTAAACGCAGGGGTGTACCGACCATTAATGGCACACGTCAAGGCTGTCCACCTTCATCATTTTTGTTCAATTTCGGCAAAGACAAAATAATGGAGGGTTGTCTCCGGCACTCAGAGGATGGCGGCGTGGACCTCCTATCTGGTGAATGACTGATTGATCTTGGTTATGGGGACGACAGAATGTTGTTTCACGATTTCCACGTAACACAAACAGTGCTAGGTGCTGTTCCGCAATCTGAGGAATATTTCAGAATGCGCTGCCCAGTCTCAAGGTGCAAAGTGATTCCATGAAACTGCTGTGATTACATAGATTTAATGATGGATTACGAAGTTATGGAGGCTGTTGTCCGATTTGTTTATTTGGGGAGCTACATCAGCATCGGCGGAGATGTAGGGGACGAAATAGAAGCGCGCATCCCTAAGACTAGGCGGTGCTCGCTAATCTGGGGCATGTGTGGCGACAGAGAGGTATCTTCTGGTGCGTAAGGGTCGCGTGTATCAGACAACAGCGGGGGCTGTATTACTATACGGCAACGCAACTTGGCCGCTCAAGGTAGAGGACGTGAACCGTCTTTAGATGTTTGACCATCGGTGTCTGCGTACAGCCGCTTGTATCGGGTGTCGTCAGGCAGTAAACAATGAGGAGGCTAGGAAGGAGGTGTTTGACACTGATTATCAAACGAGTTCTTTTGTTCAATATTTACATTTGCACAGATTCAATGGTCACGTCGTGTGCTAGGGATACCAGCCAGTCGTTTACCACTTCGAGCACTCTTTCTCGGCGCTGCGGCCGATTGGCGTAAGGTGTGAGGTGGACAGATGATGACCTGACATAGATAAATGAAGTCGTTCACGAAGGGATTAGTAACTGTAAATCAGGCTCGTCTTACTGGCTGGGAGCCCCGCGACTCAGAGTCGGTGGCTGAAGACGTAAGGTGAAGTGGCCGCCAACTGAGCTCAGTGGCGTGAATGTTGTTGTTTGTTCGGGTTGTCTGTGAAGTGAGTGCATTTAGTGACGCGGGGCAGCGAAAGCTGATGACGCATTACTTACAGCTCGGTTGTTTGTTTGTAAGGTGTAAGCACCTTGATGTTGATTGTTTGAATAAAGATGTAGCTATTTTTAGTAAAGTCTCTTCTCGTCTCCTTTTTTATCCTCTCTTCCTATGCAAGATTTGCTTTTTTATATTCCAGGTCGTGTGGCAGCTAAACGTCAATGGGAACCACTGATGCATTGCTGTCTATCACGATGATGATGATTGATGATTGTGAAAGGTATATCCTTAACATCGTGGAGGTTATCGACACTTATGTGGATGGGGCGCCGTCGCGCATCCTGGTCGATTTCGGGCCATCTACAAAGCGCAAGTTTCTCGCTTGCCTGAGACTGGAATGGTTCGTGCGATTTAGGAGAAGGCGCCCTGATGTGGATTGCTCGTGCCTTGCGTTTCGTTGGTTACGGGAACTGGCCACGGTAAATGAGGAGGCTTAGGAACCTTACTTGAGTCTACTGGTTGCAGCAAGGTGTCCTTGTATACCTTTCTCTTGGGTTTTCATGTAATAGCTCGGAGCTGTACCGTTTTTATGAGACTGGTTGGCGAGGTTTCTCTGTTTGAATTCACGGAATCAGCTTGTGGCGGTAACGGACAGGATTTGGTAGTGCATAAATTATTATGGGCAGTGGTTACTATCACATTGTTGAGACTTCCACTGGTTGGTTGTTTGGTGTAGACCAGCATGTTTGCTTGGGAGTTAGATTTCAGAGTGGAGGTAACTTGTTTAACAGGTGCAGCTCAGTAGATGATACAAGACTGACGGAGAGCAAGTGCAGATACGTCTCCCAATCGTTGATAAATGTCGGAAAATAGTTCTATGCCACATCTGTAATGTGTCCAGTACTGATAGGAGTCGCAAGCCTTACTGCAACGTTAGACAGTACAGGTATCGGGACGGTATTTGCGCGATCCGTTAAAATAAGACAAAGAGCCTTGTTACGCGTCAGCTGGGATCAGAGCTAGAGTGGGAGTATATTAACCTGAAGGTGCACGTGATTGGGGAAGTCATGACCAACTTAATCTTGGCTGAATTGAAAGGGAAACTAAAGCTGGCTGAGGTGCTAAGTACCAATATTTCCTAGGTCAAGAGCTAACAAAAAATGGACTGTGAATGGTGATCTAGAAGAAAACGTGATACTGGCAGAAGATGAACAGCATGAGCAAATATGTGATAATAACGGTTTCAAGAAAAAATTGCCAGGAGATATACGGCAATCCACTGTGCTGAACTGAGTGAACTGTGCAGTGTGCTACAGTGTCACCTGACTTCTTCCCACTTTAGATTGTTGCAATTTCTGACAGATTTTCTGCTGCCATATTAACTGAGGGGGTTTCCGATCCTTTCACGACAGTGGTAGCGCTTTGTGTGAACGATTGAATGACAGTTAAGCTGCACGATCCACGGATGTATTGCTGTCTTTGGTGGTGGTGTTAATGAGGGATGCAGTAATTGATTCCGTTTGGTCTTTACTACCGAGTATCCGCTTCATGACCCTCTTGTTTATCTACTGATACCACCTGATGCGAACAGTTGAAGAAACAGGTCGACAGTCGAATATCTGAAGACGGTCTACGCGCTCTTTCATAAGCGGCCACGTTCCACAGTCGTATGCAGCGCCCACATATTCACCTTGTGTACAGTCCAGATGGCCGCCTCTCTGTTGCTGGAGTTGTCCTAGGATAACTGACTTATCCTTAAGGGTGCGAACACTTGTTTTATTTCCTATGCCTTCGTCACTGCCCACGCAGCTAACTAAGTACATGAACCAACCAGAATTTCAAACAACTGCGTCGTCTGTTATTACGTCAACCTAATCGCAACAGTCTCGCAGAAACGCTGTACTTCAAAGCCGCTAAACGTTTTTCAAACTTTTTTTTGGAGCGCGAGGATTCGTCTAACGTTCTCCGTGTTGCTTGAAATTCGCCGAACTGCAGTATCTTATCCCCAGTTTAAGCAAGGCCAGTCAGCTCCTAATCAGGTGCCAGAGACGGTCTTGCAGTAGTTATTCTATAACAAGCAAAACGGCGAAAGTGGACTGCCTAGATGCTCGCATTTTTTGTGTTGACTGCGTCAGGTAACCTGGACCCAAACCTGTTCCGAAATGTGGGAATAGAGCATCGATGGTGTACGTTCACACATTTGTAGGTCATCTGTCTGTGTTTAAGCTGTTGCATAGATGCAGGTCGATCCACTGAACGAAATGCTTCTTTTTGGTCCAGGAAACGCTAGCTGAACTGGGCAATGGGAAAGGATCCAATAGTGGCGCTCCGTCCCATTCATTCATTCCTAGCGGTTCTCAGTCTGATTGTACGGTCCTACAGCTCGGGCAGCCGTTCATCACAACAGCAACTTGAAGCAGCCCAGAAAAAATATGCACCGGAAAGGTTAAAAACGGGTAGAACAAGGTTAAACAGAAGAACCAAAAATGGCACAGTGCAGGTACGCCATCACGTGTGACAGTACCATCTGGGATATCGTTTTTAGCGAGTGATTTTAGTGATCACGAAGACCCGAACCAGATAAACGATATTTGTCTACTTCACTTAACCGAATACTCAAGGCTACCATGTTTTTTGACTACATCGTTGGCTGACCGCCCCGCGAGTTTACCGAGTTGTTGGCGGTCTCAGTAAGTAATGTCTGCGTCCGAGAAACGCCCAACAGACGTGCGGACCATGTGACTCAATCATTATAGACTGTTTAACCTGAATGGTTGTTCAGTTGACCGCCCACACTAGGCGTCCCGAAGTACTGCTGGACGACCGGGTCCTCTCGCAATCATCCCAAGTGATGTGAGCTTCCTGACAGACAATGGTGGCCAAATATAGCAGGTCTGTTCATGTATTCGTTACGGACAGGCCATGTTATCAAACCGTAGAACAGAAGAGGGCACACAAACGTTATGTCGTTCAGTTCAGCAACTGCCGGACGTCATACATACGGCGTAAGTTGGAAAAGGCAAGACTTGTCCGCTATTCCTGTTACTATATCATCAGTAACACTACAAGCTGGTAAGACAGTCACACACAAGTATGTGAAACTGCCCGCAGTTTCAAGCGGACTGTCTACACTAGAGATTGGGTGGGGGCGGGAATGCCCCGGCCTAGAAACGGCACTATGCACTTTGAAGGTGGGGAGCTCATGCTATACAAACAATTCTGATAATTCACATTTCTCAGCATAGTCTGCATGTTGAGTAAAACCATGTTATCCACATACTTCATGTCCGTCAATTTAGTACTGGGAACAAACTACCACGCCCATTGGATTCCTCAAATGCATCTTCCAGACTGTCGTTTGTGAGCAAACTAAACAGGGAGATGGGAGATCGGACAACGCTGGCGAACACCACTGTGAATGATGAGCATTCAAGACAGTTGTCCGTAGGTTCTCACTCTGCTTGCAGAGTGGACACAATTATCCTGGACTCATGTATCTATTTATCCAGAAAACCAGCCTTTAAGTCGAGAAAAATCATGACCGTCGGCTACTTGTAGGAGTACGAATGCTCCAGAATCTGTGGCAAGATAAAAAGTGATCAATACATCTCTGACCAAACCGAGCTATTGTCTGGTCTTCACGCATCCGAACTTCCCTGGAATTAGTGAACAACTTGGATGCCATAGACACTAGTTTGGTGACTCTGTGGTTGTCCTTTCTGAAAACATGAATTACACATTACGGGGTACCCCTTCAGTTTCCCAAATCGTTACTTCCGGTGAAAAGGATAAGAAAAATATGGTCCAGGAGTCTTGTTACGCTTCAGCAGTTCAAGCTGCTAGTCTACTTCTTGATACTAAAAGCCGTCTGGGGCGCGCTGGCTGCTCATTCGGGCCTCGTCGTTTGTATAATCCGGTTTAAGCTAGTTAGTCTGAACGTTCAGCTCCCTGGGGCTAAGCAATCACCCCTCTCGCATATGACGCCATCTACACTGACCGTCACCCGAGTGGCGGAGGTTGGTGAATGCATTATGCGCTTCCGTTGTCCCCATAGACATCTTGTCAGCAGTACTGCAATGAGATGACACTACCCGGGTAGGTAAAGCGATCGACGGTCTCAAGTGGCCTGCCCGCAATAACAAAGACAGGGTCAGTTCCACCCCGACCTTGTAGAAAAACTTTGCACTTTGAAGGTGTTTGCACCTTCGTATCACACAGGCCAGTCATATCGTTTAACCATTTCGAGATAGTGTGCATGCTCATGAGGGACATCTTGGATGAGATGAAGAACAACACACTTATGGTTGTCACATAATGTCTTGGCACGGTTTTTTGTCAGTGGGAGTGACTGTTTATAGGCCCCAGTTATTCGGTACCTCTTCAGTCCCCCATATAGGACGAAGAGTCATAGTCAGTCCGGACAGCAATCCTTCGTCGCCCTCCTTGAAAACGACAGTCCAGATCTTGGGCTACATTGGGTTCCAATGGTTTAAGCCCCAAGTACTTCGGTTTGCGACGGAGGATCGTCTGGGGCGTCATAACCAGCCAAACAATGTCCATCATATGCAACTGACACAGCTGCCTCAGGCAGGTGATCTGTTCTCCACAGTGCCATCTGTCAAGTCACAACAAGCTATAAATTCGTGAGTAATCGTTTTCACATATGGTTTCACTAGCACCTCGTCGACGGCCAGTGTAACCAGGATTCAAGAAGAACGGCGCTTGACTATTTCCCGGATAGTAACGCCTTCATCTCTTTGACCTCGGAGAAGTAAGCCTCACTGTTTCTACACAAACTCTTCGTAAGTTTCAGTTTCAGTGCACGGCAGTCAGGGGGGAGCCAGAGGGTCAGGGGGATCGGTCGACGTTTGTTCAAAAGCTCTGCTGCTGCAGCAGAAATCCATGTCTGTCCTGTGTACAATGCTCCATTTGAAGAAGCCTGTTCATAGTAGGTTTGCATAACTGGGATTTTTGCCCATTCCTTGTTTGGCCCACGCCGCTGTTGCGAATCGGGCGGCTAGACTGTCATTGCTTTTTTGTAAGCTTTCCATCTATTCTCATCACTCAATTCCTAACTGAGTACTTTATGCATGTGAGCAGATGATCTTTGAGTAGACGATGAACTGAAGCGGGCATGGTTAGCAATGTGATTCGAGTCAAAATTTTTACTCAAGTATGAGGGACAATCTTTAGTAGTGGTGCCACCGATAGCTAGTGACGATATGATTGATTTGCCTCCATTGGTCGCGTTACATAGAATGATATCCACGTGACGTGTTACTATCGTTTGTGCTAAAGTGTGCAACCCAGTGTGTAAAACCCGTGATGTGCGCATGATTTTAACAGCTCATCTTCACTGTTAGTGCGTTGCACATGGGCCCTGAACATACCAATCAGCCGCTTCTTTCTTGGAGTAGGACGGCCAAGTTGCGCGTTCGTATTACCAGCAGGTGCAACGATATCCGTGACTGGTTTGCCCTAGGTGTTCAAATGGAGCGTCGGAGAGTATGTTCTTAACAGCATCTGAACCATTATCTGTTGGGACATATGCAGATATGAAAAGTAGCTTTTGTCCGGTGTCTGTCGGCCGAATTCGACGAAGGTGCTGAGTCTGGCGGGACGTTCACTAGGATCCAGTCTAGCTAGCTCGGCTCTGCGTTAGAGCCCAGTGCAGTGCACACCCTGGTTTGATCACGAAATTCGGGCTCATCGTCACCAGGCGCTATGAAAAGGAACCTCAAATCGGTAGCATAATCCAAGAGCGATTTCAGGTGAGGAGCGTCGCTAAGATCGCAGCGGCGCGTTTCGGTGACAACACATCCTATTTTTTACTTGACTAAACGCTCACCAGGGCAGCTTTCAGACCTGTTTGTTGAGCAGTGCGGGTGTTAAAGGCGTTAATGTTCGCCAATTGTCTTGACTTGAAACTACTGGAGTTAAGAGCGAAGGAAGAAAGTGGAAGTAAGTGAACTGACCTGTCGGGGCTATGTTGCTTCCCGCTTGGTTATGCCACAGAAAATGGTTGACTTGAGGGACTCCACCCCGAGTCTCTAACTCAGACCTCGAGACAACGGGAGATAGGGCTTCCTTGACCTGATGTACCCGGAATTGTGTACCTAGCGGTCTGAATCAGTTGACAGTAAGGGGCTTGCCTTGCCGACGCCGCAATGCATAAGACACTAATGTCTGATTCTGAGCGCTGCTGCTCGCGGTTGATGTATTGGAAACCACATCAGGGGATACTGGATATTTTTCGACCGCACTGAGTAATACGCCTGTGGGTGATTTGGGTGCTCTTTGTTCGAGTTTACCTTTTCTAATCGTCTTCTTCCCCAGTCGGACGATAGGAGTGCTGTAGCCGTAAAGCTAGTTCTGCTGTATGCCCATAGGGTCGTGCCTCACTACCCAAGCATTTCTATACGACCTTTAGTGGAACATACAATCCTATGAACGTAGCTGATTTTCGTCTGACTGTTCCTCTTGTGCCTGTCTGACACGCTGTGCCCAGAAGGACTGGAATCCCAGTCAGAATAGCCTTTTGGATGAATGCAGTTCACAAGCCTGGCAGCCATTTCAGAGTAGTGAAATAAGCCCTTCCTCTTTACAGCACGTCCTTCAATAGCAGGCTTACGTCAAAAGAAACCATGTTCTATTTCTTGACACACTGAATCGACCGCGTTAACGTAATCAGAGGTGCCTTTAAAACCGAATAGAATCAGTTGTCAGATATCCGCACCAAATTTAGTACGAATGAAGTTGAACAGTTTGGACGTCGTGTTTAACGTGTTATTGATAAACAGATTGGGAATAACACGACGTTACGAGCAAGTTGTAATACTCTACGTTTCAACCACCTCGGGTGGTTTCGATTACAACACTCCTGAGGAAGGCCACCCGAGGTGGTTGAAACGTAGAGTATTACAACTTGCTCGTAACGTCGTGTTATTCCCAATCTGTTTATCAATAATCAGTTGTCGTCGGGTTGCTTTCAATATTCCACTAGGCGATAAGCTTAGACGTGGCGCGTGAGTTGTACACGTGAAGGATTGGTTTTTAAGGCATCCCGTCATTGGGAGCTTCAGGGAAACCAGAAGGGAAAGGAGCGACCATTTCTGCCGACCTGACGCTTTTGAAAGTGCATGTATCAGCCACAGTCTCTTGTTTTATCCCGTGACGTAATGTGGACAAATTTTTGCAGGTAACCTTTGTTTTATCATCGTCTTTGTCTCAGTAACCTTTGGTCTGTTTGACAATATAGATGACACTTTGTCAACTCACCCTGCATTATCTGGTAGAACACTTTCCTGTCCTTTGTTCGGTTTGATCTATCGAGCGTTAATTTTATTTGGCAGCCTCGAGTATTTGTACTGCAATAGACTGCAATTCAGTATCTTGCTGTTCTCATCCTTATAACATGTACTTACAGGAGTAGATTGATAACAGTCCACTTTGACTCCTGAAGATAGAACAGCTGCAACCAAATAATCTAGGCTTCTAAAGTGAACTTCTGAGCTTAACCAATTACATACTAACCTCAGACAGCAGAGGTTTAGGTTTGGCGATAGCACCTCTAGCATGACCAGACACAAACTGATTGATGGATATTCTAGACGTGCCGTACGGGTTCATTGGGGAACTAGGTTTGCGGCTTGGTGGTGTTTAGTGCAAAATCCATCTTAGTTATCACCTTTTCCACTCTTGTTTGTGCTTTTAGCGCCCTCCCCCAGTATACTGTGATCCGTCTCTACACCCGTGATTTTTGCTTTTCCGTTTGATTTGTCTTGATTCCCGTAAGTAATTCGTGCATGCTTTACGTATTTGTGAGAGCCTTAGAAGAACTACCGAAAGCAGCTGCTCACACGATTGACTTCTTGATCCTTCCCTAACTGCTTGTCACATGATGGTTTTGTAAATTTAGTCTTATACTCTGTTGAAATCTTATGACGTGCATCTAGAGGTGGGAATGAAGGCAAAGATACCAATTGGATGGACGCGAGGTAGTGCGGTGGCTGGGTACAATGAGTTATCCGGTTCGCAGCATGTTTCAGTTTTTGTATCACAAGATGACCATGTGATGCACCAACTGTCATTGACCACACACGCTTGGTAGACACTGTCATTTATATTGGGTTATTCTGATCTCTTCAATGCGTGTGGAATACGGGCTATGGAAACCTTGACCGTTCCGTTGAGCAGGGCTAGTGGGTGCCGTCTACCTGATTGAGGAATTTATGATCATCTACATCACTAGTTGGAAACATTCTGACATGGCGTTGTGTCGTGTCAGGGGCGAGCCTCTTTCCACAAACTTCTTGACTCTTCTTTTTTTGGACTTCGGTTGTTCGTGTCTGTTCGGTTTCTTTCTCTTCTTTTTCCTTGCTGCACTTTTACACTTATTTATCACTCTGCTATTTCATGGACCGTTTTCAAGACCGACGGCCGTCCGACCTGCTGTACTCATAGGCACGGTCAAAAGCTTACAATAACGGTGTCTTGGCTAGCTGTGGTGATGTGCATTCTTACCTTTCTGCACACTGTACATTTCGTCATATTGATATGCTTACTTTCTGTCAGTTATGTGGGGTTAAGCGTTTGAAGTGTTCTACTTAACTGTTTCTTGGCTTGACAAACCAGTTGTGCGTTGAATCTTCCTATGTTGCATACTACATTCATTTGGACAAGTCGCAAGTATTTCAACGTTGTCGTTCCATTTCAGGTGTGGTCATTGAACCGAATTATCGCCGGGATTTTCGATGTCTCTTTATTCTCGCGCGTGTAGCGTACGCGCAGTGTTAGCAGTGCTGTTGGTTGTTGGCGTGTTCTCGGAACAGGCACATCTAGCCTGTCTTTAAATCTGTTGAGTTTGCCCCATAAACACCAGTGACTCGGACGCATTTCACAAGTCCTAATCCATCTTTTACTGCTGTATTTGCTTTTTACGCTCCCTCTTCCTAAGCTGGATGTGGTACTCAACTATCCGGCATATGACCTTCGTTTCGGACTTGGGGGTTCGATTCCATAGAGCCTGATCGACTTCATAATTCTCATCATCACCAATGGTGATACATCAACGGTTGACGCTGATGAGTACCCATCAGCTCCTTTGAGCGCTAGCTTCCTATTTGTTACGTTTTCATTGTGGTCACTTCTTTTACCATTTGGTATGATTTGGTCAAAAAGGGTGACGTTCACTTTGCCAAAGTATTCTGTTTAGTTAACTACCATGTCATAATCCTCGTGGGATTGTTTTAAGTACGTCCCCCCACCCACTTAACATTTTCGAGCTTTCGAGCAAATCGTCCGTGGACTGTTCTCATCTTTTGTTTGAAGGTGGGACCAGCTAGACAGTTTGTTCGAATAAATTCCCGATCGGGTTCTCATCAATTGACTACTGTTCATAGACGGAGCAACATAGCAGATTCGTCTGGAGTAACATTGGAATAGGTATTTGATCATGCCAAACGATAAGCACAATTACCCAACTGCGGAGTAACCCTGATAGAATATTATTCAGTGGGTCATATGTTGACGTATCCGTGGACGATGCCTGTGAAATTTTTCAATCTATCGCAGTACTCCTCCAAAACACAGCTGTTCGTTCAAGAAGGCTTACCTAATTTATTCGTTTTTTCACGTTGTTTCAAATATCCCAATATAACATTGTGGGCTATTCAGCGTGTTCAGTTCGCTGATGTGCCTCAATTTTAAGCATCCTAGCTTGTCGCTTGTATTTTCTTAAAGTTCTTCATCTCATGGACAGAGTACAATGGGGGCTAATGAAAGTAGTTCCATTTTTCTTGTTGTTATGCTCAGACAGACTCAGTGGCGATTTGATCTTGATTTGCGTCTTCCGGTAGTTGCGTTGTCTGTCGGGTATTCGGCTTACGATTAGTCCCAGTCATTTTCTCAGTGGTAACGCACGGCAACGAAATTTTCATATATGCCAGTTGATTCAGACTATTCATTAGGTGTCCGAGTTTGCCCAGTATGAAATACTC
Source organism: Paragonimus westermani (assembly GCA_008508345.1). Lineage (NCBI taxonomy): Eukaryota > Metazoa > Platyhelminthes > Trematoda > Plagiorchiida > Troglotrematidae > Paragonimus > Paragonimus westermani. The sequence continues at coordinate 180,473 of QNGE01000967.1, read as the reverse complement.
CGTTCAAGTCTCTCTTTACAACACTATTAGATTTCAACAGTCACGATGCACACACTGATCGTCAAAGCGGGTCTTCGAATTGTTTGGTCTTTGAAATCCTTCCAGTGAAGTGAGGTCTAGCTCACTCTTTTGCCGCTGCTGTTAGTTGGCGGTCGTTTGTCGCGTGTCTGGTTGTGTTCACAGCACTCTTGATTGGTTGTCTTTGGATTTCTGTCCTACCATTCATCCATCTCGTTTTTTGCCAGCTCTTTCTGAGTCAGTGCTTATGTACTTGTCCACCTCCCCAATTCCCTTTACGAGGTTAGGTACATCCTTTTTTTAGGAAATTCTTTCTTTTCCTCTCAACGATTACCCTGTGTATATTTCCCTCTCCGTTATCTCGCTGTCCGTTCGTTCCCTGCTGACTCGTATCTTTGCAGTGTTGTGAATGTACGGTGTTTCTTCGATCATCTAAATACCTCTACTTGGGAGATCCATTCAGAAATTGACACTGATCAGTATGCATAGGTTGTTGGTGAGGTGGCCCGGATGATACTATTATACCATTTGTTCACCTGACAATTATGAAACCGTTCATTTACTAAATCTTTCTACGCACTTTTTGTGTTATTGTTAAGGATGCTTTGCCTGGTGTATCTGGCTTATCTGTCTTGGCGGATGGGTCTGAGATTCAGCCAGTAATATAAACTTTTCAGTTTACCATCATAGCCTCAGCGTGGAAGCCTCCGGTTCTGGGTGAATATAAGCGAACAAAACGTGATTTTTCCAGTGAGTTTAAGCGTAACTATCCTCCTTTCATTGTGTTCATTTTCCAGTGGTCACAACCGTTCGTACCAGTCAACCGACCTCCGTCTCTCTCGGTAACCATCATCTTGCTTCTGGTGATTCCAACGAACTTCAGGCTCTTCGGCAACAGTTTGAGCAACTGAATATAGAGGTACGTGTTTTCGGCCAGCGCCACCTTTTTATGCTATTCTTGTAATGACTACGGTGCCTTGACTATTCTGTTGATCATGATTGTCCGAGTGTTGCACTTTTTTGGCATTGAACCATATGCTTGATTATGCCGTCCGCCAGGCAGTCCCGTGTCAAGAAATCTCCTAGACATGGTAATTTTAACGGTAATTATGTAATACTTTTGAACATTGCTTTGGCGGTTGTCACTTAAACGAAAGATGTACCGGGCATATACAGTCTGTCTCATTCGGCAAACCAGAACCTTCGCTCACTCACGCAGATGGGTACAACCTCTACGTGTTCGATCCCCAGCTATGTTGCCAAATTAACCTACATCAGACAAGCTAATTGTGTAAGCAACGCTGCCTGTATTTAGGAGGTTTCCAATTTCACGACCGACGACCGAGATAAAAACAGTATACATTGTGTAGCGAGAAGGCGTCCAATAAAGCACAATCTTTATTGTCCAAACCGCTAGTCACATGCAACGCGCGCTCTCTCGTTTATGAGTCGCAATTCCAACCCGCAGCACCCCCCGGTTTCCGTTCACACGTCGTGTGCACTTCTAACCGGTTTACGTGTGTGATCGGTGCCTTCTATCGGGGGGTTTTCCGCTTGCCATTCCTCGTCTGTTTGTCCGATTTCGTTGCGCGATGGCTCGTCCGGCTGCTCGTGCTGTCCGCCATCCACCCAATGTTGGCCTTGACCGAATTCCAACATCGTGTCGAGATGTTCCTCTAAATGTTGGAAAAACCACGCCTCCGATCTGACCGTTTGTCGTATTTCGCCTGCCCTGCCTCGCCCGTTGGTCCGATCCAGTCGAGCAATGACTCATCCGGTCGCGCACGTTGTTCTTGATCCGATCGCAGCAGGCTCCCCCGCACTGAGGTATTCGGCCGAGCGTTCGAGAACTCGCACCTCCGACCTGACAATCCACCACAATTGGTTAATTACTTACTCCGCATGCCAACGCAGCTCCTGTTGCACGTTTTGCCGTTGATTGCGGCTGTTGATGATCGGATGAAATCGGGGAGTGGTCAGGCAGTGACGTGACAACGGATTGTAAGAGCTTCAGCTGCCCCGTCGAGGTAGGTGGGAAGGTATAGCCCGTTAGGTGGAAGTACACGAACTTCCACTTCGCTGATTGACGATGCCGTCAGACGATAATGTGTCGTGATTAATGGCAAGAATGTATTCGAAAGATTGTTGACTTTTCCTTGCGAACTTTCATCATTTTGTTTGTTTGTTTGCTTTATATGTTATCCTTATTCTGTCGTACCATGGACTACTGTTGGGAGCATCGGAAATCCAAACTATAATGCCTTCTGTTATAGTTCACGACCGAAGGTGTGTGCGCTACCGTACTTGTAATAAGTTGCTCGCTGATAGTGTAGCTTTCCTGTTACTGATATCCTGCGGGAGTGAAGCCAGATGTATTGTGTATTTATTGCGCATAGGTCACAGTACGGGCGTTCACCATATTACTAATCGCCAGCTGAGTAACTGTTATCACTGGATTGTCACAACCTGAAACCTAATCACAGCAGTCGTGGCTGAACGTCTTAATGTGAGGATTGGGTTAGGCTCAGTATGAGGTAGAACAAATGTGCATTCAATATATTAGCAGACTTCTTTTATGTACCTTGGGTTCCGGTTCATAGATGTTGAGATTCGTTCACTTCTTCAGCGGGGGACACGTGTTGAGTTGACAGATAAATCTTGTCATCTGCTGTTTTAGACGTTGGTGTCAAGTCCTAGTGTAGTCGCTGCACTGTTCTTTCCAGACGATCTCGCATTCTGTGATTGAGGCTTTACGAGGCACTTATTGGAGATAAGTTGGCTCACAGCTTCCCACCGCTAAAGGTGGTGCTGGTTAATTAATGCGTTCCTAACCTCTCAGCTACCTCTGTTAGCCGCTTCGCTCTCGTCCCCACCAACACCTGTGCAACTGCTTAGGTATACAGGTCGCTCACTAGTTCCGTAATTTCGTCATTACGAGAGGGGCAGGCACAATTCCTCGTAACTCTTGAGATAGTACTTAGTTTTATATGTAAGATATACTGACGAACGTATATCACCGACCTATCCGAGACGGTTTACGATGTCTGCGCACCGTCACATATTGAAGCCGTGCTACAGGGTATACATACTCTAGTTAGCAACGCTTTCACGCAAGTTTTGGCTCCCACCACTGGAAAGTAAACGTCCTCCCTACGTGATCTTCAGGATAGACGTTCGAATGTTACTTGTCGGTGCTGACCAAAAGCGAATCGAGAAAACTCCCATAAGTGTCTACTTGTCAAGTCGTCTACATATGCAAAGGTTGGATGATTACTATGAGCGTCCCCTTTTTCTTCAGACGTGGTTGCAGAACAAGCTCTGTTGACAGTCGAACGTCACACAAGTGTCTAAAGAGAATCAGTGTTGATGTTAACTTCCTAGGGTTTGTCCAATAGTGGATATTCGGTCAACACAACTACGGCTGATACGGAAACTTTCTCACACTTTGTCAATTCGAATGAAGTCTACAAAGAGTTAGGCTAGTTGTAGCCTCTAACACATTAGAAATTGAAATTCGTGATTAATTTCACTGGGTCCTAGCCAATAACAATATGACAGCTTCATCTGTCATCTGACTAGCTGTGTAACAGGAGTACATCCAGAGGATGGTAACTTCGCTTTGCGTAGCTCTTCTGTCGTTATCGACAGGCGTAAAGATACAGCAAACACTGTAGTGATCGATACTCCTTGAATTTTACTCTTTAATGATGGGTTGCTTCTGTCGATGCCACCGTTGCTGAAACACGCATGTTAACGCAAAACTGATCAAAAAAGTATTCGGAGGATGCCTCAACGATCTTGTAGGTGGTCGCTACTTCCATTATGGACTACTGTTAAGAATAATGAGTTATGTTGGTTGACAGAGTTGGTATATTATGTTTTCTGGGATACACAGTTAAATTTCCTGCCTTTTACATTTTGTGACACGCTGAATCTTGTCAGGCCGTTTAAAAGTAAACAAGAGCAATCGTAACAGCACGGGTTCGAACCCGCGTACTTGTGACTAGTTGATGGTTTCCGTTGCTACTGAGTTACCGCGAGGTCAGCTGTAGTCGTTAATTAGACAGTCACTCTCAGTGTTCTTGGTTGATGTGTCTTTTTCTTTTGTTTACAAGTAATGCCAAGGCACACGTAGGCCCACACCTCGGTTAAGTTAGGTTTTTAAGTTCTGTACTCCCACCTCCATTGTCAATACGTCATCTGCGATCTGAACATTGTCATAGTATCTGGATTTTGTGTGTCATTATTATCCATAGGCCGGCCCGATCTCAGTTGCGAAACTAAACTGGGCTGTCTGTCGCCACTAAAAGACTTAGACTGACCGATGAAGCACTGCAAAACCGTGTCATCTTCAACTTGTGATAAACCACTGTGCTTGCTGAATAAGGTGTTATCGATCGTAAACTGTGTGTTCACATGTGAGAATCACACAGAAACTGAATTCCTTTGAATCGACCATTATGCTGATAGAATGGACTAGCTACTTTTCCTGTTTTTTCTTGTATGCACTGGTTGTTTTCAGTGTTACTCTGATTCTCCCTAACGATCGTAAACCAGCCCACTGTTTCGAATCTACCCAGATCTTTCAATTATGATGATGCAACCGGCTTGCAGCCCAATTATTAGACGTCACTGATCTGCTGTTTTTTTGTACAATTTTGGCACCAATTAGGATATGATCGGTCATGCAGGTGTCCTGCTGTCTATATGTATTTATCTGTTGCATTTAAACAAGAGAAGGTCGGCTGCATTTGCATTGGTTAAAAACGAATAGCGGCTTCTCTTTGGTAAGTAAACTGGTCGTCTCTGATTAATGCAGTTGACCGTTTCGTCTGATGTTATCTGTGAATGAAGGTGTTCGAACGCTTTTTTAATGTTTTGTTTTATCTTTCTGACATGGCTTGTCTCGTCACACCTTTATAGTTACTTTACTCACGAATTTCTTGGTGTCTTTACCTGTGACTGTTGGTGTATTCTAGAAAGTCTCAGACATCAATAAGCGATATTCGGGCGTTTCTACCAACACCGAGTAGGGCCGCTGACTGTGCACTGCTAAACCAACTGCTGTAAGCCAGATTGTTGATATGACCAGTCTACATGAGTCGCTCTGTCCAAATCTTGTTTTTCTACCCTTTTCTTGGTTTGACTGATTTATTTGTTCACTTCACTTAAGCGACCTCTAGCTGTGGAGTAAGCGGCATTGTTAGCCCATAACTTGTAAGCTCAACATGACAATCCAAATTGATGCTTGTCACTTGTCACATTATGGTGTTTGAGACCATTCTCTCAAATGGCTACAATTATTCGCGCCTGGAACATTGACATTTTCATATGTTCTTTCATTGGACACATCGTATTGCAGTATCCTCTTTTTTACTGCTTCATTTTTCGCACTCCCTCTGGTGCATGAATGCCGACCTTTTCTCAAAACGCAAATTTCGCGACTATTCAACTAGATTATCGGACCAAACTCAACCCCGCAATTTTGGGCGCTAATTACTTCGAATATTCCTGCCAGATTTTTGGAACCTATAAGTATACTAAATACAACCGAACTAAAAATATGACTTTCAGTTGCTCCAGCTTGATTTTTCTGATTAGCTTAATGAATACAGCTCGTCACACTGCCAGTGTATGTATGTTGTTACTACAGTCATCCGATGTTCGACTCTTTATACTCACACTGACCTACGTCTCAGGGCCGATCGTTACCTTGGTCTGACCTATCGGCTGAACTTAGTAAGGCAACCGAACGTTGTTATGTTGTCCAGACGATTTTTATGCTGATTTCTACTGGCGATCAACAAGTTATGATAGCCCGCATGACAAGATCGGTTTTCGAAGCTTATCCTACCTAGGTCGTCCAAATGTTTGATAGTTGGCACGCCGGATGTGATGGCTTAAGCTGAATTTATTCGAACTTATGTGCGGATCGAATTCTGAAAACGATTTTTTAACAAGGACAGCCTAAAACATTGTACTAACGACTAAATGTAATCAGCTGTAGGCTTCGGTGACCCTAACCTACAAAGCAGGCTAAAAAGATATCACAAGTCTTGATGCACTTTTTGGAAGGTTTTAGGACAGGTACTGCCCTCGTACCTATTGAAGGTTTGTATTTCGTTTTTTACTCGGAACAGAAGCAACCTATTGATTAACTTTTGTAAGAAAATATCGATATGGCGTACATATATTACTCTGTTATTAGGTGGTTCTGTTCCTACACACGAGTACTTATGAGAATAGTGAATTTTCCACGAATGCTCCGCACCCAACCACTTCGTGTGGTCTCTCTTGCCTCACCGTTGCCATCGCATATTGCCAATTCGAAAAAAGCAGAGTTAAACGAAGGCGGACTGTAATAAGCAGTACACTGCTCCAAAAGACAGCTCGTCTCATTACTATGTTGAATATATGGTTTAGCTTGTGAAAATATATTTTGCTTACTGGTGGTCACACTTTTGCTCGGGTGGCCAATCGACTGGGTAATATCTACGTACTGTAGATTATCATGTTCTGACACTTCGCACTGCCCTCGTCGTTGGGGCACATTGTCGACCGAGGGTGATCCCGCGCACAGGCTGGTTGATCAGGCTAATTGGCACAGACCCTTACTGACCGGGTAGATATATGCACTATCTAGTCAGTGTTCCTTGTCGTAAAAATGTTTATCCAGTTTTCTTATGGGTGCCAGTTACCATTACCGGCCTCTTAACTAATTTTTTTTTCCCCACCGTGCATTTCATGATGTCCTTTCTCTTAGGAGACGGCATTATCAAAATAACTTAATCAGGACATCGGTGACGGCTGACGAAATCGTTCATCAACAAAACACTGGCGTGCACGTTTTTCCAGTTGAACAAACCAAGATGAGGCGTGAAGGTGTGCGTGGGTATCGTGCTAGCCTGATGATTTAATCATAGTGCAACGGCTATGGAATTGACCATACTGGGTCACTTAATCGCGAAGTGGCCTAAACCACTGGATATTAGTTAAACGTGTAATTGGCTATATTTGGCTACTAACTCGATATATATTTACATGCATTTCATTCATTATTCGAACTGGAACTAGGCATTACAGTGTGTTTTACGCAGTCCTGTTCTCCCTGACCCCCCGCTAGTAGGTTGGGTGAAGCCGCACAGCAAGGATCCGAGTATAGCATCCAAGTCGGGATAGAACGTTTGCCAGAAAAAGAGGCGCGTTACGTCACTTTCTGCTTACGTATCTGTCACTTTCCATGGCTAGAAATCTGGTTCCATGTGCAACGCGTGATGGTCCAGTTCATTTGTACAGATGTGGTCGAAACGCCTTCAGAGCGTTAAGTTCTTTTTCAGGCACTAATTGAAACTGTATTTCGGTTATTTTCTGTCCTTGTGCATATTGTGGTTCACTGTGGGGTGTTAGACACCCAACGAAATACTTGTGTCAACAGTTTAGTTTTGATTGTCATTATTCGGTTTTCACTTCATCATCATCATCATAGCAGCCATGTGCCTGGCCAGGAGGTACTCTGACTTGGGCTATCGCTCACATCGACAATAACGTGTTGTTGCAGTGGATCCTTTACAAACACTTTGGAAGAGTTCTGATATTTTTTGGGGCGTAGTTTATACCATTATGAGTTATGTAGTTTGATTTATATTTTCACTTTTTTCTAGTGGTAAGCTTCTAATGTAATGCGCCTTTCCTTTGCCAAACGTTCTAATACGGCAATGATGACTGATTTCATCAGCCGTCACCGATGTCCTGACTAGATTGATTTAGTGAATTTGCCTCCTAACACCTCCCCTTTTTCGGCATGTATCATAGGACTGACCTCTTGGATTCACTTGTAGGGGGTTCACGGCCTTCCTTGTTCGTTTGGACCGTCTAAGAGAAAAAGAGCCTGGTGTTGTCACGCTGATAATTGACAGCGGCCCGTCAGCCATTTTTCCAAATCGAAGGTGTCCAATAGAATGTCCCAGTGTAATGATGTTGAGTCTGGTTTGATCGGAAGTAAGCCAGAGTTCCGCCGTAACCGGCTGATATGTCTTCTACAGGTGTCTTCCCTGACAGTGACTTCGTAGATCACCTTCCCATTGCGATTGAGATCACTGCAAGTGTCCATTTATCTTGACCTCGGAAGTCTCGTGCAAGCACTGAGTCGCTAATATTTGAAACGCCACATGCATTGTGCATAACCTACCCTGTGTACTTCGTTGGCGGATGTGACTGGTGATGGTCTGATATTGTCGAACCTTGTGCGAATCTCCCGTCCGAACATATATTTAGCTGGCGAGATTCCTCCTGGTGTATTGCGATTAGACGTAGTGCGATAGGCAGTCAAGAAATGTCGAATGACATATACTTGAGTCTCCTCTCCTTCGGCTTTAAGTAATGCCCGCTTGAAGGTATCCACGATCCTTTCAGTTTGACCGTTAGATTGTGGGTGATACGAGGGAGAGAAGTTTTGCTGAATGCCAATGTGCTCGCAAAATGTCCGGAAAGTTGCGGATGTGAATTGTGATCCATTATCCTTTACAATAGTCTCCGGAATGCCAAAATAGCAGAATAACTTGTTGAGCTCTGATATTAGTGATATAGAGTTCAGGTTTGTCATTGGGACAACTTCCGGCCACTTGGTGAATGCATCCACCAAGATCATGTAGTATTGGCCATTAATTGGCCCCGCGAAATCCAGATGGAGACGTTGCCACGGTCATTTCAGGGTTCTTCAGCTGCTAGCTGACATCCTTCGCATCTTTGACAGAACCGCTCAATTTCCGAATCCATCTGCGGCCAATATAATAACTGCTTTTCAATTTGACTATAGTTCTCGGTTGGTGTCAATGATCTGGCAGTGTGCGCAATGGCTTTTTCTGATCCGTCTGGAAAGACATGGGAAATTACTGCACCGATTCCAAAGTTTGATGCGTCAGATGCCACCTCTATTGGAAGAGACGGATTGAAGTGGCTCAGAAGCAAATCAAAAGTAATCATTGCTTTAACTTTCTCAAAGCTCCGTTGATATTCTGTTGTCCATTCCCATTTTGAATCCTCTGTTAACAGTCTGTTAAGCGGCCCTCTGAGTTGATGAAGTGCAGGAAGAAATGCTCCATAATAGCTGACACCTCCGAGAAAAGCACGATGGCCGGATACATCTTTCGGTGGAGGCATCGCCTTGATTTTTTCAACACTGACCGGATCTGGATGGCGTCAATGTTTATCAATAACGAACCCAAGATATTTGACACTGTGCAACATAAAAATGTACTTCTCCTTTCTCAGCCGGAGTCAATACTCCTTAATTCTTGACAACAACATGTCCAGTTTTTGTACTAGATCTGCAGCGTCACAGCCCATGATTATAATATCGTCCAAATAAGCAACACAACCGGGAAGGTCAGATAGCATGGTGTCCATTATCTGCTGGAAGATTGCTGGTGCAGTTTTGATACCGAATGGTAGTCGTATACTGGAACAAGCCTCCGTGAGTATTAATTGTCAGCAATTTCCTCGACTTTTCTTCCACGGGTATCTGTAGATATGCGTCAGCAAGGTCCACTTTGGCAAAACACTGTCCTCCGTTGAGCTTCGTAAAAAGGTCTTCTGGCACTGGTAGAGGATATTCGTAATTCTTTAACGCCGCGTTGAAGCCAGCAGAAAGTCGCCACATATTCGAACTCCGCCGTGAGCTAACTTGACAACCACAATGGGAGCGACTCATTCCGAATAATTCACTGATTGTATGGTACCTTCTGCTTGCAACCGATCAAGTTCGCCGTCCACAATCGGCAGTGCAGCATATGGAACTGGTCTTTTGCGTCTGAACACTGGTTTCACTCCTAGATTTAATGTGAGAGTTGCTTTTGTACAAAGACCAATGCCTGGTTCAAAAGCAGACGCGTGCCGAACCTTGAGTTCCTCAATCTGACGGTGAATTCCTGGAGCCAAAAGCAGAGTTTCTGACCGACTATGTGGTTTCGTTTGATTACATATGCTGTTTACCGGCTGATCTAGTAATTTCAAGTCGTCCATCCAATCAAGGCCCAGTAGATCTAAACCTGTATGATCTGTGACGAAACAACAGGCTTCGATTCGGCTATCTCCAAACGTCACCTCACATGTTACTTCCCCGGCTAGCTTAAAGGTTCCGCCCTAGGCGTTTCGAGCCGTATGATGCGTTGGAAGCAGTGGAGGTTGCCCAAGCTTTCGCCATGTATCACGGGAAATCAATGTGATGTCAGAAGCAGTGTCTAGTTGTAAGCGGGTAGACACACCATTAATGCAAAGACTAACGTACTTGCGTCCGGATTCGTCATCAATTTTAAATGTTGCGGTGACCGCCTTCGACTTGCTGAGGGAGAACTTCGGGCGCCTGTGAAAGTTTCTTTGACGTCGGGATGGTTGCACTAGTGCGTGACAGCATATTTCTTTGTGACCTCTTTTCCCACATCTGTTGCATATATGATTTTTGAACGGACAGAGACGAGTGAAGTGCCATTCTTTGCGATACCAGCATGCTGATGGTGGTTTTGAATTTATTGCCGGCTGGCAGCTTGTTTCTTTAGTCGTGTTCTTATCCGAATATCTGCATCTTGGGGTGAATGCAAACCGCATACAAAGATTAGACACTTGAATTGATCGTCCAACATGCTATGAAATTTGGGCGTTCGCATTCCCGATTGACATTAGCTGCATACTGTATCTAGTCATCGCTAGGATATCGAATATTGAACAAGGATGATTGCTCACCGAAAATCTGTGACAGCGTCCTTGTGGTTTCTTCAAAGGTTATATCTCTAGGATGTTTTGGCAAGATTCGTTCGTGTTCTGTTGTGCCCAGTCTTCTCAGTAATAGTCTAACTTTCTTGTCTTCGGGAAGCTGTGCCATCTCTACACGAAGAATGTCTTCATGTTTATGGAAGTAAGAATCAAACGTGACTCCACCGATAGCATCGATCATCGATTCTGGTGTAGGTACCTGGTCCTGGGTTACAACTCCCAATGACTGACTCTAAAACTTCTGCGTCATCATTTCAATAAGCTTCGCGTGTGACTGCTCGAAAATCTTCTGCTGCTGTTGAAGGAGTGCCTGCATCTGCTCCATGGAGATGAACATTATTGAGTTCGGTTTGACCTCTGTCGCCACTGATGTAATGCGCCTTACCCTTGCCAAACGTTCTGATACGGCTTGACTGCTAGACCTGGGTCCCTGCTATGTGGCTTCCCCTAGTCTACTTGCGCGGAGACAAAAAAGACACGGTTGCGGAAAAACACGCTGTATTGTCAGATACCAGTTCGACCGAATGAGTAAAATGCCTGTAAATATATACCATGAAATAGTGGCCAAATATGGCTATTTACTGTTGAATCACTTGCTTGTTTAGGCCACTCCACTTCCAAGTGGCCAAGTAAGGCCATTTCCGTAGGCGTTGGTTTCTCGGGCTGGCGTGACACCCACGCTCACTTGCACGCATCCAACTGTTGCGACACACACGTTCACTTTCACGTCTCATGTTTGTTGGTCCGACGTGCCCCCCAGTGCTTTGTTGCTGTCTGATTTCATCAGCCGTCACCGATGTCCTGACTAGATTGATCTTGTGGATTTGCCTCCTAAAAGTTTCCGAGTTTTACACAAGACACTGTTTCATAAGGAATATTTGTTTGTTTAACTTGTTTAACTGACAACATGTCCCGACCATTTCGAATTTAAAGAGATACTGATGTGTGGTTTTTGAAGTCTTACTGTCCCTGTGTAACTTTTTTTAACGCGCTTACTTTTCAGTTATGCAACTTGATTATTTACCTTTAGATAGGGGAGGTCAACAGTTAGATCATAGTACACCGGTCACCAGTCAGCACGATTTACATCGTTCTACCTTGTTACTAACGGGGAATGTACCAGTGATTGGTTAGCCGCTAGCACTCGTGCCCTCGTATAGTTTTCCGGATGCATTCCAGTTGGTCTCACTCACATGTTGGCTCGCCCAATAAACATGGCCTTCGTTTCCCTTCAGTTTTTGCTCGTTTGCACTCGTGAGCGTCATGATTGAACAATATTGTTTTTTATGAAAAACGTTCCGAGATCCCTTCCTTTGAACCGAATAAGTTTTCTCCAGATTGTGCTGCCTGACATTAGTGTAACTTGACCTGATACATCAAATCTCTCGGTTCAATTATTTCACGTCTCACTGCAACGTTAGTAAGGATGTGTGTGTGTGTGTGTGTGAAAATGACGATCAGATCTTGACTGAGTGATATAACCCCAGTGTGTTTACGGATCGAAACCCATACCACCCACTGCATGCTCTGCTTCTTCTCGGTTAGTGAATAATCACTTAGTAGGCATGGTGATTATATCAAACATTCAGCTACGAGCCATTCAGAAAGTTATATTTGGTAAAGTAAATGAACTTTATGAGGTTAGCTAATCAAGTGTTTTAAGCCACATGCGTATTAAAAAAATAACATGAGACAAGGAAGCATTGATGTTTCGTATATTAAAGTATGCACAATTAAAGATGTAGAGGATCGTTTACTGGGGTGGACAAGCCTGTCATGCTCGAACAAAATCCTCTCTCCGTGAATTCCATCGCATCGTCTGTTGATTCTCTGTCATTGATCAACCTATCATTTTCGCGCCGGTTTTGGTTGGTCACTAGTTTGTTCCGTTCTGAATGCTATAAGTGACAAGTGCAAACCATCTCAAGTGTTCACATGCTGTTCCAGCTTTGAATCTCACTCCTGAGTAGCACTCCTCGGGCTGGTCCTGATTCTGGCAGCAGTCTTGCCTAAATCAACACTTTTCAAGTTGACAAGATTGTTAACCTTTTTTACGTCCGATTTTATGCCAAAGCAGTTATATGGGAAATAAGACATGCTTCTAGGCTTCAGTGGTCTCCGATCGAAGCTAACCGTGGTTACAGTGAGTCGTCTCTTTAGTGCTTTAAAAGCGTATTATCTCATGAACGGTATTGTTCTTCGGCTTCGACACGTAGCTGAATGGAATAGAGAATGTAACCCATTGCAGATATATGACTACGTATGCCTGCATTTATTTTTGTGCGTCGGTCGCATCCCCGAGTGAAAACTAGATGTTAGCTTGCGAATATTTGTTGCTTAAGATCAGTCGAGTTCATTTATTATTTTTTACGCATACACAAAATTAAATGTTCAGGTTATGATTTAATAGATTGATGGATCGGAGGAAGACATTGCGGACTTTGTGTATTTCTAGCTGGCTGATTAGCTCGCAAGCGTTTCATCATCATGCCAATCAGTGTCGTTGGATCAATTCCGGATAAAGTGAGATGGTCGCTGTTGAAGCCCCATTTTATAGTATAAAGCTTGGGATCCAAAGCTCAAGTAACCAAGGATTAAGGGTCTAGAAGTGCATGTCGATCGATGTGCATTGAATCGTTCCTTTTGTTACTCACTCCACCTTTCGACTCAAGAGCGAGAAACGGAAAAGACGCGGCAACACCGTTTATCGGAAAAATGAGTTAGAATTAGGTCACAGGACTAAATTTATTAGGCTAAACGATTACTATACATGGTTGACAAAACAGAGCAAATTAAGCGAGATGATCATGTATGGCAGTCAGACACAAAGCGATTCAGCTGAAACGGTCAAAAATGGCTTTGGAACAAATCACGTTAGGAGTCTAGATAGCGTACAGATGTTCGACCGGACGGCTTCACCCCGATCGATCGGTATGGCGTGATGCATCCTAACTGCTTCGTCAGGAAATTTTCTTCCTAAAAATAATAAGTATTAGTCTTATCTTTGATGAGACAATTTTAGCGACCCATTTTTTAATCTGTTACTTCGATTTCTGAGTGTTGTGTTCCACGTCGACGTGTTTGTCTTGGTTTAAGTCATACACTGACGATGTCAACTACTCAGCTGTCATTTCGGTGATTCTACCGATTCATCAGTGGATTGTCACAAGATGCATTAACTGCTCAGAGATATGAAAATGGTTGTCAGTACAGTACACTTCTTGGGTTTGGACTGATGTGGCTTAGAATTTTTAGCCGAGAACGTTTTACAACATCGAATCCGGCGGCACGAGCACCGTCTTCGACTGGGGTTGAGTAAAGTTGGGAACTGGATAAATTAGGACACCTTGTAGACGCTGCCTTACCCTCATTTACAAATCGGCCACTTATTTTTGGCAAGGTACAATACCTTGATACCATGATATTAAATTCGTAAATTAAATTTTTGTCATTAAGTCTTTTTCTGTCCATCCCTTCTGCTGCTAACTCAAGCTTTTATTCTCTATTGAGTGTATGTAAACCACGCATCAGTATCAGGCATTCATGTGCTGCTTTCTCTGATGGTGGCGTTATGTAGGATATGTTTTCAGTTTATGCTCTACCTTATGTTCTCTCCTCAAAGTTAATCGTTCACATGTAGACTGAATATTGATTCTGTTCACTCTCAGGCAAGAACACAATACTTCCGGGGATCGAGATTGCAATGAACGGTCATCTGTTTCTCGACCATTAACCTAGCTTCTCTGGGTGTAATATGCTTGATTTATGGAGCAGGTTCAATCGCCGCACTATATGGCTGCCGAAACTGTTTCCTATTTCTGTGACTGTGTGCTTACTCGCATCACTCTAAACTTGTCCCGAGTGCATCGGACCCATTATTTGTATTCTTCACTTGAATCAAGATAGTGTTTTTAAACACTGTTGCCCCCGAATAAATTTCAAAAGCGCCTGACCCATACCATTCACTTTCATTATCCCCGTCACCGTGACCGCGAACTTTCACCAATCAGCTTTCGACCCGTATTTCTTGAGATTCACATGTTCATATCAACATCGATAGCAGTACTATCATCACACTACTGTGTCCGGAACGTCAGTAATTTGCGACCGTCTTCCGTACTATCTTCGCCTGGTGATGCTATCTGCACTAATTGTAAATAACTTGTGTGTTTTACGACAGTAACTGATGCGGAGCTAGCGAAGTGTTCCTGTACAAGACATCGCCCTTTCCAAAGTAAAATAGTAATTCGATACTGAAGGTGATGTACACGTTTATCCATAAACTATGTGGTCGACGTGTTTTTTCAACCTTTGCAATCCCCAAATCAATCAGTGGCTTTTTATATGTACTAAGACGATGATGTGCTATGCTTTTTCGCCCCAACAACGAAAAACCACCCACAGGGTGGTAACAACCTTGGAACCAGCACTACGTTTCTCGGCTATCTTTTCTTTATGCGTTGTTGCCTAAGCGAATTGTCGATGTAACAGACAAGTGTTGTTCGTTCTTGTCTGTGTTCCCATTCGAATTGGTCACCACTTCACACCCAGTCGTATTTAAAAAAAAAAAACGCGACGGCCCAACTGCCCTTGTTTGCACAGGGTTTCGCCATAAGGGGATAACTTTTTTTTGTATCGTGCTCTCCGGGTTTCCGATTTTGCAAAATCGACATGTACGTTTTTTTTATCGCGTTCTCAGCTTTCGAAACAATTTAGTTTTCTTTTCGGAACAAGTTCTAGAAAGTTTTCTGACAACAAACTACGCTAAAGTTGGCTCGGTCAACTCAGCTTGTGATGAAGCGCCATATTTCGTGTACATGCGTTCAATAGCTATGAGTACCGTCACAACGAGACTGGACCGTTACGCCGTGTGGCGGTCTGCTCGTCTTGATTGACCTAATAGGCTAAACTAAATGGGGTGACGATCACTCCAACGGTCACTCATTTCAGACAGGTCAATGTGTGGAGGTCTGGCAAACGATAGTCTCCTGATTCGCCAGGTTGGGGGTTGGATGAAATTAGGCATCTTTTTCCGTAGGAAGTACTAGTTTTAGCACATTGCAGCCCATCCCGCTGCCTTGCGATACAGGCTTTTGAGCCAGAGACTTTGGTTGCAAACCCTAATCTGGACGTCCTGGCAGTATCGTAGCCCACATACAACCACTAATATTCAGAACACCAACAATTCCATACTGCATCGGCAGTCTCGCGTTATGAACGGGGTCGCTCTATCTGGTGTATACGACAAAGCGAAGATATTGCTACTGCTGACCAAGAATGAGAATTAATATGGGTGTTCTCAACGTTCGCATTTTAATACGGATAGGTCATCAGGCCGCTCCCACGCGAGCGCTAGACTCGTTAGATGTCGATATCTGTTGCATTTCAAGGACTAGAATCCGGGACAGTGGTCAACGTATGGAGCTGACAACATCCGTACTGTCTACCCGATGCCGATTGGAAACTTCGGGTGTCTCGACGGCCACTGCTACCGGTCAGACTGGAGTAGGTGTAATCCCCAGCACAACGGCCATAGCCGCATTATTAGATTGGATTCTTGTTCACAGTAGGCCTGATGTCCACTTGGCATATTCTTTTAAGTCCACCTCTAGATACAAAATCTCCGGAAATCTTTTCATTTCGTACTGTCATACTCCAATGGGCTGTAGTGACGCCGGTGTCAGGAACACCCTTCATTCGAATCTAGCCACTCCTTCAGTTGGCACATGGTTCTGATATAGTTATTCTGACCTGATATGTGAACGCCCAGGTCGATCGCCTTAGTAAGACCGAGTCTCGTTTAGGTGGCAGGTTCGGGATAACATCACATTGCAAGCATAATGACGGGCGACTGTTGTAGGTGAGCATAAGCTACTTCTAGCCGGCATGAGTTCTAGACATCGTGGACGTCATTGTTATACTTGGCGCCTTCCGATGCCGAAACAGGCCTGGTCTTAAATAAACCACATAGCTGTTAGTTATAGGTAATGGGACTCCATTCAGCACAATCTTCCTTATTGGAGCACCTACTTGGATTCAGACCTTGCGTTCCTACGTTGTCGTTTCGTTCTTACTTTTGTTAGGCAACGACCTCCCGATAGCAACCGGTGGTTGTTGAGAAACTGGCTGTGCCGCCAGTAAAGCCTAGGTTGAAAGCTGGCCTAGAAAGTAGGCTTAGTAGCTCTGATCCCGAAGATTTTAATAGCTGCCGGACCGATATCCCACAAGCCATTTATAAATCGTATGCTGTGGCATACGGCTGGATGGTTCTGAGCTCAAACAAGCTTTGGATCGTGGCGAAGTCTCTGGAGTTGTTAGGTTCCGGACGGAACATTTTTCTTGGCGGCTCATATGATAAGTTTATCATGGATATCCTTAGGAAGATGAAGCACAGCCCGATTGCCGATCGTGGGGCTTGGCCAGTGAAGAAATTACGGAAATGGAAATTGCTTTTGCTTCATAGAACACTTTCAAACTCTCTAAGTTTATCCGTGCAACTGGTCCCAGGTGACCTATCAGTGAAGCTATCGGCGAGGCAGGTTGCACGGAAAGTCTTGGCGGAACACTGAGGGTCAATTCAGCTGGCCTGTTTCTACTATGTTGCAGCCATAATCTTGCAATATAGCGCCCTGTTCGGTAGATTTAGAACCACCTGCTAAAACGGGGGCCGGCAATTGCATTTTGGCCCTCAGCTGTAATGGGACTGCTTGTTCAGATGATCTCTTGCCGACATTTTTCAACTGTGGTGAGGAGGTACTATTAGACTTTAACCCAGTTGTTTCAACCTGTATAGGCGACAGGGACCATCCATCCGTGCTAGGGTCACTCGATAGTAGTTCCCGTACTCCAGAAAGCTGTCATAGACTGTTGTGAAAACCATAGGGGGATTAGCTTGAACCTAGTCATTTCTAGAGTTCTGGCATCCATTATACTTCGTCGAGTAGCTGCAGCTCGGGAGGCAAACATTGGAGAACAAGCAGGGTTTCGTCCTGGGCTAGGATGTATTAATCAAATTTTCACTCTTCGTCAACGTCTGGAGCAGCGTCATATATGCCATCAACTAACAATTGGCGTACTTGTCGACTAGAAAGGTGCGCTCGATTCAGTGGATCGACATACACTTGTGGAATCTCTTAAACGCAGGGATATACCGGCCGAGTATGTGAGCATACCTCAGCTCAGGTTAAGTTTTATGGTAAAGTGTCTGACAGTTTCAGCATCAGGAGCGGCGTACGTCACGACTCTACCTTAGCCATTTTTGTTTAATTTTGTTGTAGACAAAGTAACGGAGGGCTGTCGGTGGACATCCTACCTAATGGGAGACTGATCGGTTATGCTAAGCTGTTGGTTGACAATTTTGAAACAGCACAGAAAATGCTAGACACATTCTGCCAAGTACTTTGAAATGCGCTCCGCAGCTTCGAAATGCAAAGTGCTCCAGTGAGACTGCTGTGGCTACGTAGTTTTGCTGTTGGGTAGTGAAATTATGGAGGCTGTTGGCGGATTTTTGTACTTGGGAAGCTGGATCAGCAATGGTATGGGCGTAGAGAATGAATTAGAAATACGCATCTCTAAGGCTGAGACGGTATTCGCTAATCTGCAACACCTCTGGCAGCAGAGAGGCATCTCTGTGGCTTAGGAGTGGTATATGTAGGGCGACAGTAAGGGTTCGATTACCTTCTGACCACCTACTTTCTATCCATCTCTTCATCTTTGTTGTTGCATTGTATGAAGAACGTCTTGTTTGTTTTTCAATCCATTCTTATGTTCTGTTTTTCCTCCTACCTATGATGCAGTAGTATGTACTCCTCTATCGAACCACTTTTTGTCTTATATTTTCAATGTTTCTTACCGGTATATAGATCTCATCGTTGGAATCTCTCTATCTTTTGCCGAGAGATAAGGATTTCACTCCCATGCCAGCCTACTAACTGGCTAATCAGCATTTACGAGCTGGACACAGAGCTCTACTCACGCACCTTCTGATCTTATTCTTTCGGGTTTATGCTGAATACGTGGTGTGTGAGTGGGACCACAAGTGGTTCAGCGCAAGCCACCCGTACTGGATGTTCTACACAAGCATCTGACTTCGGTCATTGTGACGGGCTAATCCGAGTCGGATGCTGCCAGTCGTATGAGTGAAGTACGTATTCCTTTGGGTTGCCTCATGTTTCGCGTGGATTACGTGGCATGCACGCATCTGGGAAGGTCTAAATTGCCCATTATATCTCTTGTGCTGGTCTTGATCAACCATCACATTGTTAAACTGCCGTGAAAATTGGAAAATGCAACCCATTTTCCCTTGACTTACGCTAATCTCACCTTTATAGTTTTCTATTTATTACCGTTTTTATTACAGGGCAACTATTCGATACTTTAGTTTGCTTTTCCTTTTGCTACCGTGTTTTGGATAGCCAAATACTAATCACGTAGCCGCGGATCAGGGCTCCGGTTCACTTAATTGTCTTTGTTTAGTCTTGGGACTAACAAGGGTTCCAAAAGATTGCATAATGGCACTCTATAGTGTGAAAGCCTATTCATGTTCTTCTCTTGCAAGTCTGCTTTCTACCTGCCGCCGTACTTTTTCAATATCCTGCTGATGGACGTGTAGCATAACTAGTTAAATTTAATTGCACCGTTCTCCGCCTTTCTCCTAACAGGCCGAACAGAATAAGTCGACCATTGAAGGTCTACTCAGAGAACGCGATTTCTACTTCAACAAGCTGCGGTCGATCGAAATTCTTTGTCAGGAAAACCGGGATGTGGAGCTTACCAAAAGCATATTTGAGCTACTCTACGCCACCGAGGTGAGTAAACTTCTTGTCTTTTCCACTGTCTTGTATTTTCTGCAGTCGTATTGTACACCGTCGATTTGCCTGTTCATTGGGTGTGTTTTAAATGTTTCGTCAAAGCGTTTTTATTACGTGCTCACCGCCATCAGCAGCAGTACATAAATATTTTTGCTTATACACCGCTTGACTATGGGAAAAAAACTACGGCGTTGGTTTGGAGGTGAAGGATAGGGTAGGTATGGGATTTACTTGATAAAAACGACTGTTTAAGTTCAAGCAAATGAATCACTTCGTAACTGATACATTTGCCGTATTACCTGCCGGCGAATTTAAGGATTCAGACAGTCGAGTTGCACTCATGAATACGGCCGTATCCGTAAGACATCGTAGTTGGCATGCTCAGTTCATGATCCGATACTCTAAGTATAAGTATTGTTAAAGCCTCACTCAATGAGCTACCCTGAACTTTGTCAGACAATATCCGATTTCGGACTTCATTGTTGTTCACTTGTTGGTGTCATCCCAGGCATGCAGCTGTATACAGGTTTTGATCGTTAGCTTTCTGAAGACAGTCTATTTCCCCCACCCTGATTAAGCACATTTTTGCGCCCAATAGTTGAACATGAGCCGTTATACTTATGAAGTAAGCCACCTTTTTTACAAGGTAGTGATTACATTATTGTATTTATGTCTGCTTAACTCCAAACACAGGATGGATTTGCTGCTCCAGAGGGTGACGAGCCAGAAGAATTCTAGGACTTTGTCGGTGTACCTTTTCGTCACGAGCTGCTCGCTGCAACCAGCTGGACATTTCTGTCGGCTTTCAATCCATTCATCTCATCCGTAGCCCAATAATGACCATCCACTCATTTGGTTTGTCTGTTCGTTTGCTTGTTTGTGCACATTGATTTCTGCGTGCGAGCTCTCCACTCTCTATGCATGTATATGTTCTTAGATGAGCTTCACTTGATATAATTTTATTGGGCTAGTTTCGCCCGTTTGTTTTTCCCCTACCCTCGGCTGTAGCCAAACACACCGGTTCTTGTTTGTTTCCATAAGCCATCACGCGTAGTGCTTCACACCATCCTGTTTCGACCTCGAACTGGTTTTGAACTTCAGTCTCTCCGGTCGATTGTTTCTTTCAAATGAACGTTTTTGTTAGCAGTAACCCTTGCGTTTGCGTGTTCTTTCTACGTGTATACGCGTTTATGCATTGAGTGCCCGATCTCATTTTCCTTTGGTCATACTCTCTCCTGGGGCATTCGTGCCCGAAATTGTTCATTTGAACAGACTAGGGTTTGTACACGCTGTCATTAATCATTCACAGCATACATTGTTTTGTGTGCCTTTCTCCGTTCGACTTTAACAAACAACCTGACCGAGGAAGGCGTAAATGTGTGTATGAACTTAAGCTTCATCTTCTCAGGTGGGCATGCACTTTGTCACGTCACGTTTCCGTCTTATGCACCAAAATACGTTTGCAGTTATTCGATATACTAGAAGACATATAGGATGGAGACATAATTTTAGCTTTAGTTCTGTTATTCTACCCTTTCTAGCACCTCCACGTTCTGTCTCCGAGCGACCTTACTCCTGTATCGGTTGGGGAATTTCGACTTAGTTGATTAGTTCTGCCGTTTGCTGTCTTCTGAATCGTTCTCAACGCATTTCTAACAGACGGTCAAAAGTTTCAATTGTTTAGGCATAAAAGCCGCTCACGGTGATCATTTCTGGCGTTTCGTCTTGCTTAGCCTCATTCGCTGTGACATATGCGCTTATTTGAAACCAGTAACAGCTTACTCGCTTTCATGTAATGCATCTTTGCCCGGGCACTATTCGGCATGCTGGACCACGAGTGTTACTAGGCTTGGTAAGTCTGGATAAGAGTTTTAGAACCAGCTGGTGCTTGAAGTTGCGACCGTTGACATTTTGACTGGCTTGATTATCTTAACTAGTACATGTCTTTTTTGTACGTACCGTGCATGCCTGTAAAGATGACTGGATTGTGCAAAGTTTTCGACGTTACTGGGATTTTGAGACAAGCCCTATTTGTGTGTGCGACTCGAGGCTTAGCCTCACTAACGTCGACTACGTTACTTTTCGGCTTATTTGCTCGCGTCACTTTTATTTGGTGCTAAATTTCGCTAAAAATGGCTTCAGTTGATCGTATTTCCCGGGAGTCCATTAACCGTGATCCACATATTTGGCAACCAGTCGCACATGGTGATCCTATATGTGTATTTGCCAGTAGATAGACAGGTCAGTGTAGTTCAGACAACAGAGTTGAACCTCGGTGCCTGAATATGATGTAGACAACAACGAAAATAATGTGGACATAAATATGAAATAGAGAGAAATAGAGAGAAGAGTGGGTACATACACATTGAGTCGAGTGCACAGTGTGCTTGACCAAACACTTGTTTTCGTTTAGTTGACGATGCTGTTTGCAACTTGAAGTAGGTCACCGAATCTGAAAACTTTCACGCCACTTGAATAAGTGGTTTAGTTTCCTCTTCATTTTTGTGCAGTTATGAATTTACGTATTACTACAGTTGAAAAGTTATGAATGAACGATAAGACTGCGGACAGTATTAAACGTGATGTTATGTATTAGAAGCAGCGCGAATGCAGTCCATTGAAATTTCAGTTTTTTCGACGGAGTACTGGTGAGAGGATACTAGTTGATATTTATTGCTATTGTCATATGCCATTTATGGGTTATAGTAAGTAAATTGCGGTTGGTTACTTTGGGATCTGTGGCCTTGATTAGTCGCTTGATCGGAAGTCAGTCGTAGGAATGGTTGCGATCCTGACGGTCTACTGACCGGCGCTCGGCGCATGGATGTGCGACGGAGCGGACCGTCGCTAACTATTTGGTCGGATTCGAAATTGGCCGCATAGTAACCGGGTACAGTGCGAAGTCGCTGAACTCTTTCGATGCGCGCACCATTGGCACGTGGACCGTTGTCCTGTGTCACTCCACGGCATCGACCCTTGGCGGCTCGCCGAACGAACCTGTTCAACCGGCGCCGCCATGATTCCCGCCATGGTAGGACTATGCTTTGGGTGTCTAACATCAGCTCCATACGATTGTCATTCGGGACCTTTTTGGATTAGGAGTCAAGTGGTCAAACAAAAAATGTGATTAAAGAAGGACAATTGATGGTGAATTTGTCGCATGTCAGGCTGTCGGGCTATTTCGTTCCCTTGTTTTACTTTTTGGTTATGTGGAATAAGTGGAAAAGATTATTTTCACTTTCAAACGCATTATTTTTTTACAACTAGAGTGACAACAAAAGTTGGTGAGGTGGGTTCACAAGTCCTCTGGGTGTGCATATCCAGGCGACAGTAATTGATTGTGAACTTTCGGTTTAATGAACTCACACTTCCGTTCTCCCTACTTGATAAGCCCGTGCAGCCATAGAAAGCGGTAATAGTTTTTTCGAAAGGTGAAGTGAGCAGGTCACCTTACCTGACATTAGCTGTCATTTGGAGTCGTCTTATGACCTCATGTATTGTTCTTCAAAACCGTGATGGCAGTTTTTCAACAGTTCACTTAGAGGACGATGCAGACGACTTAGTTTCAAATTGAAATTCACTCACCTCTGACCGCAACCTTTCCATTCAGATAGACATTCCAGCGCTTCTCTTTCACAAATATGAATTGGACTCGAGTTTTGTTCTTGGTTGAGCTCGCCAATAGTGCATATCTGTACTATTGTGGTGGTTACTCAGGCCGGATGTGTGAGTATTCCAACACTAGGCGCAATACCTCGACGCGGGGGAGGCACGTCCAAAACCCCACAATGAGCGGATCGGGGACAGCGGGGGCTACCGGATGAGTCATCGCTCGACTGGATCGGACCNACTTGAATAAGTGGTTTAGTTTCCTCTTCATTTTTGTGCAGTTATGAATTTACGTATTACTACAGTTGAAAAGTTATGAATGAACGATAAGACTGCGGACAGTATTAAACGTGATGTTATGTATTAGAAGCAGCGCGAATGCAGTCCATTGAAATTTCAGTTTTTTCGACGGAGTACTGGTGAGAGGATACTAGTTGATATTTATTGCTATTGTCATATGCCATTTATGGGTTATAGTAAGTAAATTGCGGTTGGTTACTTTGGGATCTGTGGCCTTGATTAGTCGCTTGATCGGAAGTCAGTCGTAGGAATGGTTGCGATCCTGACGGTCTACTGACCGGCGCTCGGCGCATGGATGTGCGACGGAGCGGACCGTCGCTAACTATTTGGTCGGATTCGAAATTGGCCGCATAGTAACCGGGTACAGTGCGAAGTCGCTGAACTCTTTCGATGCGCGCACCATTGGCACGTGGACCGTTGTCCTGTGTCACTCCACGGCATCGACCCTTGGCGGCTCGCCGAACGAACCTGTTCAACCGGCGCCGCCATGATTCCCGCCATGGTAGGA
Source organism: Paragonimus westermani (assembly GCA_008508345.1). Classification (NCBI taxonomy): domain Eukaryota; kingdom Metazoa; phylum Platyhelminthes; class Trematoda; order Plagiorchiida; family Troglotrematidae; genus Paragonimus; species Paragonimus westermani. The sequence continues at coordinate 156,461 of QNGE01000967.1, read as the reverse complement.
CTATGCTTTGGGTGTCTAACATCAGCTCCATACGATTGTCATTCGGGACCTTTTTGGATTAGGAGTCAAGTGGTCAAACAAAAAATGTGATTAAAGAAGGACAATTGATGGTGAATTTGTCGCATGTCAGGCTGTCGGGCTATTTCGTTCCCTTGTTTTACTTTTTGGTTATGTGGAATAAGTGGAAAAGATTATTTTCACTTTCAAACGCATTATTTTTTTACAACTAGAGTGACAACAAAAGTTGGTGAGGTGGGTTCACAAGTCCTCTGGGTGTGCATATCCAGGCGACAGTAATTGATTGTGAACTTTCGGTTTAATGAACTCACACTTCCGTTCTCCCTACTTGATAAGCCCGTGCAGCCATAGAAAGCGGTAATAGTTTTTTCGAAAGGTGAAGTGAGCAGGTCACCTTACCTGACATTAGCTGTCATTTGGAGTCGTCTTATGACCTCATGTATTGTTCTTCAAAACCGTGATGGCAGTTTTTCAACAGTTCACTTAGAGGACGATGCAGACGACTTAGTTTCAAATTGAAATTCACTCACCTCTGACCGCAACCTTTCCATTCAGATAGACATTCCAGCGCTTCTCTTTCACAAATATGAATTGGACTCGAGTTTTGTTCTTGGTTGAGCTCGCCAATAGTGCATATCTGTACTATTGTGGTGGTTACTCAGGCCGGATGTGTGAGTATTCCAACACTAGGCGCAATACCTCGACGCGGGGGAGGCACGTCCAAAACCCCACAATGAGCGGATCGGGGACAGCGGGGGCTACCGGATGAGTCATCGCTCGACTGGATCGGACCAATGGGGAGACATGGCAGGGAAAATAAAAGGGACGACGAAATCGGAGGCGCGACTATTCCAACATTCGCAGGAATATCGCGAAGCGGTCGTGGACTACGCTCAGAAGCCAGTGGAGATAGATGGAGGAGAACAAGAGCAACCGGACGAGTCATCGCTCAACGAAATCGGACCAGAAGGTGAAGAATGGCAGGCAGAAAACCCCCCGATAGACGGCGCCGATCACGCACATAAACCGGGCAGAGGTGCACACGATGCGTGAGCGGAAACCTGGGGGTGTTGTGGTCCGGAATGATGACTAATAAACGCGAGCGCGCGTGTGGCATGAGGACTAGCGTATTGGTCAATAAAGATTTTGCTTTATTGGACGCCTTCTCGCTCCACAATGGTCGGGGTTAGCACTCTAATCACGGTTTCATGAGACAACCGTGTTGACCACTCTATTATTGAAATCAATTTAGGCATGACTAAGTCACCAAATGTGAATGCTCGACTACTTTCACTGCGAGCATTTTTCAATACATTCGCTGGAACGCATGACACAGTTGCCTGCGGCTTCCACAACTGATTCACATCCAAACCGCATCATATAAGTGAATGAGTGATTCAGTGGCTGATATAATCTATTCACTCGATGCTTCACATCCGGGTTATCAGCAACTCGACAGTATTCATTGTTTGTGTATATGAAAGTAGTCATATGCTATCCAACGGGGATTTTGAACTTTATCAAGCCTGAATCGATGCTATCATGGGACTGGACTGGAGTGGTTTCTTGTTTAAGAACTCAACTCGTGAACAAGCTGCGGGATGCGGAACTGTAGTCGATCGGCGCTAACCATTCGAATCGGCAGTGGGCTGCTACATTAGTTTGTAGGGTGTGATGATTAGACAAAATCATGTGGATGCATGTCAGATTTAAACAACCGAATCGCTTAATCCAAAGCCGTGGAATTTGACAACGGTCCATTCTTATCGCCCAGTAGCAATCGTTAGTGTAAACCTCGCTGGTTCTGCATAAGAGGTCGCTCAATGGGGCTCAGACCACGGTTGTTCTGATCTCGGCTCGGTAGCCAGGTATGCGACAGGCCCATTTGTCCCCAGGTTGGTATCATTTTCAGTCCTGCTTATCTTTATCAAACTGCAGTGCTTCTTATCACCCACGGCATGTCACTTTCTAGATTTTCATACCCTAGTGACGGTTTCCTGGATATTCGGTAATAACCTTTTTAGAAATAATAGCTGGTTTTATATACGAAAACAAGCCTTTTCTCTCACTAACCTGATAAGACTGTGTCAGAAATAGATAGACTTCTCCCGGTTTGAAGTCAGGACATAAGCAGCGAATTTTTTGGCCACGGTTGTTGGTCAGTACAGATTCCTGTGTTTTAGCCCAAATCGGAAATGGTGGCAAGTTGGCCGAGGCTTTTTTTGGCAATAAACGACCGGCCACTCCGTCCACTCGCCATGTCTCTTGAATGCGAACCTCGAAACGGATCTTGTCCTTATCCAATTTGTGTGTCTCAATTGCGCCCAGAAACACTAATAGGGGAAAGAAAATGCGTGTATCATGTACATTAGGAGGCTTGGTATTTCGAGCAACATGCTAGTAATGGGGCTAAGCAGTGTCAGTAAAGGTTACTCGTCAGGTTCAGAATGTTACCATCTTGTCTGAACTGGTGTGGTTATTTTGGACTAATGATGGTTACCAGCTGGTTTCTTCTGGGTTCCGAATCAAGCGGACTCCACTAGAATAAATGCGACCGGCCCACACAATCTTTACATTTGCATTCCCGATAAATTCCTTTTAAAAACATTTTCGGTTCTAATATTTCTCGACTTTCAGGTTTTCTATAGAGAAAATGCTGTCCCACTTGTTTCCGTTTTCCTGCTAACTGCATGGGAACCCGGTTACCCTGTACAGTTTTTGTTCCCCACGTTGAACTGGTTGACAAGGAGTGTCATGGTAGTATTGTTTTGTTTAGCTACTCTGCGGAAAACGTGTTAATTGAGTTGAGTGGATAAACTGTTGTTTGGAAAACGCTTTGCGTCTTCCAGGTCGGAGAGTTCTCTCTTACCTTTGTTACCACCTGAAACGAGGATTTCGCATCCGTTCAGGTAGTCTAAGACGACCAACCAGAATTCAGGCCAGTAGGTCAACCCACTCTGCTATGTAAGAGCAGGCATCGATCCAACTTCACCAAACGCCACATTCAAAACTATACGCTGAAACACTTACGCACTGATGATGTCACCTCGCTTGGTGATGAAACGTTTGCAACCTAAATGCCAAGCTCGGCGAACATATCAATACCAAAACCATCAACCCGAGCTACGAACAACACCACTGTTCTCAACCATCAGGAGGCCATTTTAGCCAAAACAGTGCATACTGTGATTATCCCAAACTTTCACGTTACCCACACCTACATAAGGGCATGAATGTATGTACAAAAAACTCGGTGCGTTGCTTCAGTTAGAGGGTCTGTGGGGCATTTTCTCTGTGGTTTAGCCTGAATAAAACGGTAATGGACGTCGACGGCAAATTACCAAGATAACAGTTCGGCAAGATATTTGAGTACATAAATGTAGCTATTCAGTTTGAACTCTTAAATGTCAATTGTGTTTATTCATTACACTTAGCAGTTGTTAGTTTATCGAACGCGGTCAGTGGCACATCGATTTAAACAGGTCTTATTGAACATAAGTTATTTTGACAATTACGCGTGCATGGTGAGACACTGTTTCCTTACGCATAAGCTGAAAGAAATTCGACATCAAGCTCTTCTGTACTGATTCAAACAATTAGAGATTGCTTGTTCGGACTGTTTTGCATTCGACTGTAATTAACTCTGATGTCCGCACCATCCCAAGCCGCCCTGTTGCAATGCTGCTCTCACGACAAAGCCGCCCATCATTTCACGGATAAGTTTGCTTCAGTGTTCTGCGTTGTTTTAGTTTCTCGGTCAAATGGTTGCTTTCATTATACCTCATAACAGTGAAAATTGACGTGATAACGTCCATTTCTAATTGAATGCATGACAGGGACAAGGTTATAAGACCACATCTGTAGACAGTCTACTGACGGAGGATGATCGGACGTGTATCTCATGTTTTGTTCTGGGATTTCAGTACATCACTTCGACATGTTCTTAACAAATTACGCAAGATAGATTGGACTTGGATCATTCCATTCTGATCTTTAGCTATGCTGTTACTTCATCACGGAGTTGCGGACCCTAAAATCTTAGTTGTCGACGAAATACTCTCCAAGTATTCTTGATAGGCCTTGGGTTAGGACCACAGGCTAGCTGTAGTAGTGTATATATTGGAGCATTGTTTTATTGGAAGGTTACGTTCGTACGTAGCACGAATGACAGAAATAACTCCGATGTGTTGGCATAAGCAATCTCATTTTACTCACCGCTCGCAGTTTCACTTCACTCACCCTCCGGTTAAGATGTCAACTTCAAGGATTGTCGTTCGCCCGTCATTTGTCACATTCCATCCTTTCGTAAATTATGCTACTATCAGCTCTGTGCATCAGGGTCATGGGGTTTGCACTTATCTTTTACTGGAGATCGCAAATTCCCATTCAAAGTTTTGTAAGAAGTGAGCCCTCACTTTATACGGTGTTGTCTGTGTTCATGATGAAGGAAAATGGGCCTTTCCATTTTCCGATAATCCAGCCAAGGATATTCTCTTTGTGCCTGTTGCACGTTCTTGTGAAGATATCGCGCGTTGGTTTCAATTCCGAACGACAGTTCGCTGTATTGGCCACCAAGCAATGGACCCTAGGTTATCTTATTCACCTCAGAAAGAAGGTCGTCCTCTTGTTTCATGCGGAGACGAACAGTTCAGAAGTGCTTGTTGGTCGAGGTAGTTTGACGACCACACGCACACTCAATCACGTTCGCCCAGTAGTTTAAATGTTTACTCTTATGAACTTGATATATGCTGCATCTTGTGGCATGGTGGGGTTAGAGATAACCTGTTTTCGTTGCCTACTTCCGCATAAGACCATGGTGCGCGCTCGTCCTCTGTTGGATTACCGATTCACGCAAACAACATATTGATCCCTACTTGTGTAATCTTCCCAGTTCGACCAGTACCCATACATTTAGTACTTGAGTCACACACCTTCTTGTCTTAGAGTGCATAGTGCGTATCCATGGTTGTGATACTACGATTTGTTACGATTCTTGTCGTGATTTCCCTCATTAACCCATTAAGAGCATATTGGTGCTGTCTAATTTCTACGAACAGCAGGGCTGGTTTAACATTAACACCTTACAATCTAAGATAGTGTGCCAAATTTGGCTGTAAAATATCGGATTATCTTGAGATCTTGTCTTGGGATTTATTAAGGACTGTATTTGTTAGCTCTGTGATGTCCATATTTAATGGGAGTGAATTGTCTCAGCTGTCATAAACCCCTTGCTTGATGCTCGTGTTCCAACTTGCTCCCTTAAGTCGTACTTTATCATTGGCAAAAACGCGACTACCGTCTATCTGTTACGGTTGAGTGTCTTTGCACCGAAACCCGCAAACCATAAAATAATCTGTTCTAATGGTCATTTCATCGTGGAAACTCCCGAACTTTAGTAAGTACCCAAATCACTTCCCGAATTTGCCGTAAAATAGCTTCTGGTCTGATAGTTCGATCTGACACTCATTACGATTTCTTTTTTGTGTGGCTCAACAGAAAACCTGCACACCATGTGTTTTGCTGCAGTCAGGTTTACCAAGCATACATGCAGACCAACCTTCGGTGAGATCTGCCCGTCGTGTTGTGTGCAACTGCTTCGTCAGGGTTTGAAACAGAATCGATACCATTTTGCTTACCGAAATGGTGCATCACGGTTGTGCAATCCAGTTTGCTAGACCCGGCCACAGGGAGAAATGGTAATTCTTCATTATTAGTTCCACACCCATCTGTGTCGGTATTAGAACTAAGCTGTATAACCATGTCCCTATCCGTCATAGTTTCCTCCACAACTTAGTTCGATTTGATCTCTGCATTGCTGCCATCCAAGCTGATAACTTCGTAAATGTCTTAAGCGAGAATGTCGGTCGTGGTTCGCATTGCTTCGCTCCCTTACTTTCTTGGACTGACGGTTACAAGTTATATGTTTCATGAAAGCTAGCATATCTACAACAGTTGGTAACTTAAACAACTCATCCTCTCAGTGTAGTTTGAAATGTTGAACACAATCAAGGATGGTGTTCTGAGGTTTTTTGCTATCATTCTGCTCAATCCATTTGGGAAACCTTGTTAAACTATTCCCCTTGGTATCCAGTTCATGTGTCCATGTTATTGTAACGTCGTTCACTTAACTGAATGTGACTGAACACTTCCTCTGGACAGTGTTCGCATCTAGTTGTCACTCAGTTCAGCTATCTGGGGCTGTTTACGTAAGTCGCTTATTTCAATTTTGCCACATCAAGCTGATCAGGCGAAGCAGGCAGTATGTTTGTACCTAACCTGCAAGGCAGACACAGAAGCTTTTCTTTCTGATCCCTTGTCCGCTTGGTCCCGATAATGCAGTGTGCTCTGTACAGTCGTACATAGCAATTTAGTTGTGCACAGGTTGAACTCACTTTAACGTGCCTGATAGGATGCATAGTCATGTGTACGAGTTGTGCAACTGTATTTGGCGATACGCTTACTGATGGAATGTTGTTTGAGCTGTGGTTCACTCTGTTCACTGAATTATAGCGAACGCAAATGTTGTTGTGGATGGTTAGTTTGTCACTTATAGTGAGATTTTTTGTTACAATGAACGCATGCTTTTCTCCTTTCGATGAAGACATTTCGGAGCCAGACACTTTTTCAGTTATAACTCTGCGTTATAACGACGTTCAGCATAGCGGTGCCGTGTTGTATTGCAGCCTATACTTAACTCTCTTACGATTAGTCAATGGTGTGCATTAATTCATTCCAAATGAACCGATTTTATTTGGATATAAGTGACAAACTGGGCTACTCCCCTACGCCAGTTTATGCACTCGTTACGATGGAGGAAGCCAGACAATAACCGCATGACCTATTCTTGTAACAGTTACTCAGATTCCTCAGTCAGAGCTCGTAGTAATTTAGGTGAAACTGATGAAACGCTGAAATCATAACCTACTCAGCTTATATTTTGTTGAGCTTACGGTGTTCAACAATTTGCAACATTCTGTTTATGTTATCATTGTCCATCTATGGTGAAATTTGCATTTCACTCCATGAATTATTTGTCCTGGCGAAGTTGCCCGAATGCGTGAGTCTCAGTTTCTACATTTTTATAACTTACCGAATGAATGTAACTGCTCCACCAACAGATTCACGCTGTGGACATGATTAAGTCGTTGCTCCTCAACGTTGCAACTGAACCGATTTGAATACCCTGTTTACTTTCAGACACTTTTTTTGAGATGGATTGTACATTACTTCCGTTCCTTCGGAAGATGCATATATCGTAAAACTGCTCTGCTTGGCCCTGTCCTCTGTTATTTGTTCAGATAATTTGGTTTACATGAGTTCTGCATGGTTTGTGTATTACGTGCTAATGGAGTTTGATCATAGGCAGTTCCTCATAACTGATTAGTGATTCAGAATGATTAAATGTGAGAGAATACACTTATGATGATTATCATTAGTATGGTGGAGTAAATGCCTGTCAGCAAGATTTTCTGTTCACCAATGGAAAACGGATATTTCCACATCAAGACTTGCTTGCCCGGTTGATTTGCTGCCCTCCATAAACTGACATCTTTCTTGCTTTTAAGCAACTTCAGTTGTGCCGACAATGAATTCATCTAGTAACATCCGGTTTCCATGGTTAATCGCCACTAATGTTGCAAACAGTACAGATGTTTTCATGACCCGGTTTATCGAACATCGTCCTCATTACAGTACATCTCAGTAACCTTCAATATGTACCATTCTGCCGGATCAGCTGCGCGCTACTTGTTAGTGGTAACCAAGACTAAGTAAAATGGTGTTTAAATGTACGCGTGTATCTTGCGACTGCCATCTTGGGTCAGCGCCAAAACGATCACTATGGGCAACCGGTCAGCTGGTGACTTTTCTTGTTTTTGTGTTTTGTTCCGTATTCGTTTGAACGCAAACTAGCGTTGGAGGGCACACCACCAAAGTAGCGTGTGTGGGGCTAATAATAGGACGCGTTTGTACTTTTGTGTTCATTTAGAGTATATCCCATTGACATTGCTGTTCAATCAGTTTATTAATCTCTCGGAGCTTCTGGTAACAAAAAAACGAAGAAGAAACCAAACATTGTTTAAATAGAGAATTGGTTTTTAAGTGTGTGTTTGTAGTTTGCTCTGTTATATGATCTTTTCTTTGTTCATGAATACAATGCAAACATCGAGCGATACCCTGAAGCATTGTACCAATGAAACAGTTGCTGTTCCTCACTGATAACTGAGGTGAAGAATAAAAATGAATGGAAAGCTGTGTGAAAATGAGCCGACTGTCTCATGTTTGCAGTGTCATGTCTGATGTCAGCGGTCTATGCTACCCCAATTTAAGTAGGCAGCGCCTCCTACTGTAACTCAACAGTAGTCAAGGTTTCTCCTATAGCTTGTGATTACGTCATCACCTGTTCACTTCGATATTTCTTCTAACGGTATTCGACAATCCAATATGACAAGATATTTCGTTTCCTGATTACGTTGATGATGCTGATTAACCGTATACAAATTACTTTTAGGTTGCACATTATTAGCTCCTCAGTTACCTGTTGACTGATCAAAGGTTATCCAAGTGCACTCTCAGAGAATCAATGCACATGGTGTGGATTAACTGACAGATAGGGCACTGTTCTGAGCTGTGTTGCTTTTGCATTTGTACTTCGGGCTTAGAAACCAAGTTACAAAGTTAAAGTGCAAGGGATTGTCATTTAGTTTAAACCTAGCTCATACGACATAACCCCAACATTTATACTTGAAATTACATATAGTAATGATTAAACTCTCTTGATAATAATTCGATATATGCGACCTAGTTCACATAGGTTTGTAAATGTTTATGCACAAACATTCCAGAAATGTTGCTAACCCAGCACTCCAATTAAGACTGAAACACTCCCTTAAAAAGCGTTTACAAGGCAAAAAACATCATATAAGGTAAGTTTGGAGAGTGGCTTCCCAGAACTGTTCAAGAAACGTTTTGTAGGTTTTCTCCCGTGAAGTAAAAGTATGACAGTCCAGTTGTACCGAACCCAGCTTGTTCATGCTCTGACCTCTGTGTGGGTAACTGAAGTACACAAATTAGATCCAGAGGCATTTTCACGTCTCTCTGGACAAGTCATATCTAAACGTCACCCAACCAGTATATAACAAAATCCCCACCGATTTTGTTCTTTGAACCATCCTAAACTAACCGTTATCGAATATGCCTTGAGGCGTATGATGTCCTTTAGACGTGGGTGTACAAAAGTTCTAAGAGATTTCGTTATTAAGTCTGGGCTTATTAACTCAAGCTACGTGGTGACGATAAATGTCTTTTTAGTGTAACCTAAGAAGGAATAGGTCAGGTTTACCCAATACGTGGGGGCTTACTGAAACTGCGACTAACTGAAGTACGTTTTGTGAAGTAGAATTTTCCTCTTATTCTTCTTAGCCTAATTGCAAGCCTTGAATAAGTGGTCAAACCTTCGAGACTTGCCTAGGTCTGAACAGCCGATTAGTATCTAGGCCTGATTTTAACGATGCTGTTGTATGACAGTAAATACTGGGTGGTGTAACTTCGGTCGCCTTCTAGCTTAAATGTCATGCCAATTTGAGATTATGTCCTACGGCGTGTCATCACACCTTTTTATGGCAACTGAGCAATCGTCGAAGCCAGTTGTTAGCTGGGGTCACTCAACACTATACTTCCTGTAAGAGTCTGTACTATTGATGAAAATCTCGACGAGGTTCCAGTTTTCAACAACTCGTTTATTTCTAAGGTTTTTGTGTTACTTAGATTAGTTGGATTTCCTGACATTGAAATTATACGATTCAAGACAAGAGACACTACTCTCGAAGAATCTCTTGCCCCATCCAGGTGACAATTCTTGTTGGGCGGATTACTGTGTAGACTATATAGACTATAGATTAAAGCTTCTCTCATTGTCTTGATCAGGATTTTCAGCTTCGAGTCGCACCCGTGGATACAATAGCTTAGGCTGCCGTTGATCCTGACAATGAGTCACGAATTAGCAGTGTGGTTATTAAGTATAGGCGTTTGAATAAAGGAGGGAGGAAGAAAAAACAGAAACCATTGTGGATTCATAAAAAGGAAAAGTCGACAACTTTACGAAGACAGGCTTGCTACCGAGTACAAAATCACACATGACCGGAAGTGTCTCATATCAACAGGATGGATCATCATCATCATATACAGCAATACATTAGTGGTTCACACATACTTGACTGTCACACAACCATGAAGAAAAATAAACCCTATATAGGAAGAGAGAAGAAAATAAAAGAGGGCGGGAAGGGACCTAACTGCTGAAAATGACTACGTCCACGTTCAAACATTCAGCATCAAGGTGCCTACACCTTGCAAACAAACAACTGAGCTGCAAGTGAGAGTAAGGCGTCATCAGCGAGACAGCTTCCTTACGGCTTTCACTGCCCCGCGTCATTAAATGCACCCACTTCACAGACGACTCGGCCAAACAACGACAACACTCACGCCACTGAGCTCGATTAGCCGCCATCTCACCTAGAGTCTCCAGCCACCGACTCTGTGAATCGCGAGGGCCCCAGCCCGGGAGACGAGCTCGATCCACAGTGGCCAACCTCTTGGTGAACTACTTGATTTCCCTACGCCAGGTCATTATCTGTCCACCTCGCACCTTACACCAGTCGGTCGCAGTGTCAACGAACAGTGCTCGGTGTGGAAGACGACTAGCTGGCATCCTTAATACATGACCTAACCATCTAAGCCTGTGAATACGTAAGGATTGAACAAAAGAACTCGCTTGGCAATCACTACCAAACACCCGGTTTCTAACCTCTTCGTTACTTACAGGATGGATAGTACTGAACTGTCCAATCGAATAGGTGGCATCTAATAGAGCTTTAGCCAGAGGTGTGTTCAGGTATTTCGTATCTTGTAACCACGTCATCCCTTGACCGCTTGGAGGTTTCTTCTAACCATCAGCAGCCAAACTGAGCACGGTGCGGTAGACGCTTCGTCAGTTTGCGGATTTTGTGACCCACTGCACGTTCTTATTACTATTCTCATTATTATTGTTATTATTATCGGTAGCGGATTTGTGTTTGCAAAGTACGCATCACCTGGCTGTGGCGTTGCTCACGCAGTTAGTACATTCGATTCGGGCTGATTGACGGAGACAAAACTGTTCGCACATACGCATTGCAAACTTTAGCTTCAGCCAACGATCGGACGTACCCGAAATGCCACTAATGGTGAGAATTATCACATGCATCACGCGCTTCCACCATCCTCTTGAATACATCACCTACCGGTGAGGTGGCAGTCTAAATGAGTAAAGCTACTGGACTGTCTGCAACAGAAAATATGGGATATGTTTCAGTCTAAACTTTTAAACACTACAATCCGAAGGTGCAAAGTACATAACACACATCAATCACTCGGTTCAACATAGTCTGCATGTTCTCTTATGAAGAACTGAGTAAAGTAATGTCCTCTGCGCACTCACTATCACTCAGCTTTACTACCTGGCAGAAGCTCCAATCCGAGGTCCACAGAACCCCCGAGTACTCTTTCCAGAATATCACCCAACACATAATTAAGGAAGAAAGAGATGATCAGATACCCTTGTCAAACGCTATCTGAGAAAGGGAATGCCGGAAGTAGCAGTTCGTAATTATTTGCTGTACACACAGAGTGGCCATACAACATCTCCAACAATGTGTTGTACATCACTGGGACAATTATGAGATGGAGACAGTCCCAGTAAACATGCCGTGCATTCTACTTAATCACAGTCTTTTGGAAAAGGGAGTGTCAACGTCTCAGTTTCTGTCGTAAGATTATGAAATGATCAGCACATTCGTAACCAGGTAGGAAACCTGCATGTTTTTTACTTGGTTCTCAATGTTTTGGAGGTCACCATATTAAGAGGACTCTGAGTATTCTGGATGCGATGGGGACAAGGCTACTACCTCTGTGTTTGCCACATGATGTTCCGACATCCTTCATGAACGTGAGAATAACTGTTGATAAGTCTCAACCGCGTGCACCGCTGTAATCTTCTACATGAAACATGGCTAGTACAACCAAGAATCATGCAAAATAGTGCCCGGCTGTTTCCTGACAAAAAACTTTTCACTTCTTGGACAGGTCATTACACTGATTCTTCGTACGATGGTGCTGCAGTTTACGGCAGTCTGAGTCATCTTTGGAGTCATCATCATCATAGACGGCAATACATCAGTGGTTCACACTAATGCTTAACTGCCACACAGCCATGAAAAAACAGTAAACCCTATATATATATATATATATATATATATATATAAGAGAAAGAAAGAAGAAGGGGACGGGAAGGGACCTAACTACTGAAAATGACTACGTCCATATTCAAACATTCAGCATCAAGGTGCCTACACCTTGCAAACAAACAACCGAGCTGTACTGCATCAGCAGAAATCCAGCTGCACTTTATCTGTAGTGAAGTTTCGGAAGAAAACTCCTCCTTAAAGGCTGGCATAATTATTGACATTTCTGCTGGTGTTTGTTGGGATTGCCATACTGTCGTGATCTTTTTGGTTTCGTCGTAATTGGTGTTTAACAGGTGTTTCATTTTTTCTCATCGCTTCAGGTTTGCGAACAAACGATAAAATCCAGCGCGCACGGAAAACGGTGTACTCAGAGTCAAGGTGATTACTCCAAAATGTACATTAGTTTGATTTTGTTTCATTCCGTTCACTTTTGAATAGATCGCACAAACCGTTATTTCTGCTGAATGGTTAAACAGATCAGTGTAAGCTTCATGAACGGCACGTTCGCTGTAGACTGGCTTCTATGACCAAAGAAAGACAACAGCATCACTCCTTGTTGAGCATTTCCCTACGGTGCTGAATGGAATAAACTAGATATCAGCGTCATACATTCTCTTTTTTGGTTATTAATTCAGTGACCTAGTTTTCACCTGAGATGGCGCTTTCTGAAACAAGCATCTAATGTTTTTGTAGCTGTCATGTACAGTTGGTTAGATAGGTTCTAAAGTAGCAAGATAAATACTCAGAACTGTCTGAAACCCCGGGTGAGCCAGATCCAATTTTACAGTGATGTTTTTTTCTAGCTCAGTGATTTTCAAATTTTAACAGGATTCATTCAAGATAAACTTCCTTTTGCGTTTAAACGCGCTAACCACTCCCAATCGAAGAAAGATTGAATCATCTTCGAGATTACCTTCTGTTTAAGTCCCCACAACTACGGTACTAGTCAAAAGTGACTGTGCGTACGAAAAATTCCGGGATCGGGATGGCGTATTAACTCAACGAAAAATCCGGAGTCCGAACCAAAGGACAACATGGCTAGGGTGCGTGTGACACGTCTGAATATTTGAGTTTTCTTTCCGCAACGTAGACCAGGCCAACGTGCAGTGTGCTAACCAAGTTGGGTGAGCGAACGGGCAAGATACAACGCTGGAAACCAGAGCCGGATTTGTCGGCCGTGGATAGGTGAGGGTGGGTGCATATTTCCAGTCCAGTCACTCGGCTCACCGTCTTAGTGAAGTGGCCACCAGGGTCCACGATCGACGGGACCTGGCTGATCACATGTTTCAATGCGTGAGTCGCAACGCTGGACATGGAACCAACGTGCACTGATTAGTAAAAGTGTGATGTTTCCGGAGAATCTCAGGCACTTCATGCTGTGTTTTTAGGGTCATCGCACCACTTGTGGACTTTGAAGTGACGTTTTACAGCCATGCTGCCAAAACGATATGCCTCGCATGACTTACCTGAGTTTCGCGGTCTTGCTATTGAGCCATGCCGCTCCACATCTTGCCAACATATCCATTTTATCCTTGGTGAAGGAAGCTTGTTACGTTATGGAGGTCGACATGGACGGGTAGTTAAAACGGATTATTGAGATTGGGGTGCTTTATCCTCTAGAAGTGACTAACAGGGCAATGTGTCTGTCTTCGATATCGGACTGAAGCAAACCGATGGAGACTGTTGACGTGCCAGAAATGGGGCTTCTCCCCGAACGCACTCAGACAAAATATTACTTCGTCAGTAAATACTGCCGGACATACATCCCTCTCTGATGAATACCACGTGTGAAGTGACTTACATTTGTCCTCATCTGAGAATCGGAGCTCATGTAATCGGGCCTCCCCGTATTGCCGGTGCTTGTATCTTTTGAGTATCATGTGTACAGTGAAAATCGAATTGTTACATTCTTATGCAAGCCGACGGACGATGTTTTCGAGGCTGCTTTTCATGAGTTGCAGAACATCAATCATCTGTTGATATGCGCGGTCGACCACATCTTTGCAGGTCATGAACACTGTCCGTTGCAACAAACTTTTTCATTGTCTTTCGGGCTGATGTGAATGTAACCGTTCACTTACCTACACGCTTTGTGTTAATTTGGTCTCCGCCACATTTCCCCTATAGGCCACATCAATGAAAATCAGTTGATTACGATGTTAACTTTCCAGAGTGCGCACACGCCGTTCCTTTAATCGTGTTCTGGAAGTGTTATCTGGTTCTAACCTGGTAATACGCCCAGACCAAGATATGCGCGGCTACTGTCCGGCAAACTGGACTGAGAAAAGTAAGATAAACAGACATAACAAACTAGTCACTGAAGTGTTCACAAGTTTGGAATGCCTCCGATGAAATGATGTTACCTCAAAAGACGTTCGGCCTACAAATTTGTTTATTGCATGAACTCCCGTACAGGTTAGATTAAAACATAGGACCACGAAAACGTACACTCACTTGCACGACTGAAGTGCATTCACACACATTGGGTAGCAGTCCATTATCATTCTCCCTTGGTGGCACCTCCCCCATAGTGTGTACACACTATTCCGATAGTCGTGTCTGGTCCATCGTCTTCCTAGTGTTAGGCTTGCACTTTAGTTTCCGAATGCACACGCTTCAGTACTTACAAACGAGGCTGCCTACTATACAGAATGGAAGCATCTATTCCAAACCGTCATCAGCCATTTACACATTCATTATGCACGATTGGTTTTCGAGTTATCGTTTGAAACTGTTTAACTTCGTTCAGGCCCTCAGTACAATATTTCTCTATTCAGCACTCAGTGAAAAAATTATCGTAATATCATAATCCGTCAGGAAACTACCACGTTTCCACTTTTATTCAGCGAATCATGCTGGTTCCAAGCGTTGCGACTCACGCACTGAAACACGTGATCAGCCAGGTCCCGTCGATCGTGGACCCTGGTGGCCACTTCACTAAGACGGTGAGCCGAGTGACTGGACTGGAAATATGCACCCACCCTCACCTATCCACGGCCGACAAATCCGGCTCTGGTTTCCAGCGTTGTATCTTGCCCGTTCGCTCACCCAACTTGGTTAGCACACTGCACGTTGGCCTGGTCTACGTTGCGGAAAGAAAACTCAAATATTCAGACGTGTCACACGCACCCTAGCCATGTTGCCCTTTGGTTCGGACTCCGGATTTTTTGCCACGTTCATGCTTATGGAACGTGCTGTACATCTGACGGAGGCATGATTGTCACGTGATGATCCAGATTTCGGACATTTACGGCCCTGCACCCTATGCCGTGAATTGAGCTTCGGGCGTTTGCACTGCTTCCGATGTGTCTGCCATGTGCGTTGGACAAATGCCGGGCCGGTGGCTTTGGGATGGCCTTCAAACCGATCGGCTGTGATACTAGGGCCCCTGTTGCGTGTTTTGCCAAACGCATGCTTCGGATGTGCCAACGTGTGACCATGCTTGATATTCCAGATATTTCCAGGGACACAGACTTCTTCTGACTGATGCCGTAAAATCATTTGGGACCTGTCCAATACGGTGAATTTTATTTCATTCTGCTGGTAGAAAAAAATTGGTCATTTTGGGCCCCTCAGGTGTAAGCTATCGTGCTCCAAACTTGTGTATAATTGTCGTTGAAACAATCACTCTGAAAATCTCAGTTCGCTTAGGTAATTTGTTTAAAAATGAATTAAAGCCAAAAGTATTGCATTCATCAAAACCGGATAACCGTCGATATTGCTTTTTGTAACCTTCCTCCAACAGAATTTTGCACGGAAGTCGTTGATTTCCTTCTTCGGCGTATCTACGCCATTTATTGGTTCCGAATTGATGTTGAAAAGGTTCCAAATACGTCTGTCGTGAAGAGGTGCTTTTTGGAAGTCGTTTTTCAGGTATCATAGAGTATAAGGCCCCACATGTTCAATGAAGGAAGAAAAACACTCTCACTACTGAAAAACTCTGTGACGTTGTTCATAGGTTTGCCCAAAGGATTTCTGTCTTGAAGTTTATTTGCCTCAGTTGACTTGGTCACGTTTACTCATGAGCTTTCGAACGAAAGCTTGAGTTTATTTAAATACAAAAATATGCATGAGAGTCAGATCAGTAACTTAATGAATCGTGGATTTCAAGATTATTCACACAAGCTGGACTTTTTGTTTCGGGACATAACCATCTTTACCATAAGCATTACTCCGCGAATGAAAGATAATCCACTTGAAGGTCTCTGTATGCTGTGAAAACTGTGGAAACATCTCGAACTTCCTAGTAGAACACTAATGAGATTGTTTCACACAACTCAAAACTGGATATACCTTCCAACTTTGACAGTGGTATCTAGTTTTTGATATCTTTACAAGACAATGTGGAAAGCAATGAATTGTCTATAACTACGGGGTCACCATCTGTGTCACTTCTCCAGAATCTTATCTTCTCAGTGTGTATCAGGCCTAGCTTCGCCTTCCGTCCAGCTGAGCGATCGTACTTTCAAGGTTTGATCCAGAGTGTCAGATATCACCCAAACATTCGTTACTGATCGCGCTGTTTGGAAGAAACGTTTCGTCAACTGGTTCTCACTTCCTGTGATGGCAGCTTCCATTATTTGATCGGAGTCTCACTGGCCCTGTCGTGTTTGTGTTCATGTGTTACTTAGTAGTAGGACTCTGGCTCAGAGTCTGCACGACGTGTCATATCTCCGTTGGCTACGGCGGTCTGCTTTTATTTGCCAGAGTGTTTAACAGACAAAACATTTTGGGTGACATTTTTGTTCTGAAATTTTGGCAATCGATTTATTGCGAGTAGATGTGTACGATAACCCCAGGGAAAGTGGACAGTGTTTATTCTAGCTAACAATCTGGTTCAATGCACCTGAAGAGAATGAGGCCATGCAAATTTGTATGCATGGTGTAGCCACATGTGAGAATCAAAACTGTGGGCAAATATTTCACTTCTACATCGGAAACCCTCTTTTTTGGTTTGATAGGTAAACAGTAGTCCCAAACCCCACACGTATGAATGTAGGTGGTCTAGCCAGAATGCTATGGCACCTGAATTCCTGGTTAGATATTCGCTTAATGGAAGTCGATGGCTTGCAAGGTTGTTTTGCGCTCTTCGTCAATACACATCAGCCGTCGACAGCAAAACGGGGCGACCAAATACACACACACACGCCGCCAGTCTGACACTTTCGATTTTCTGCTCAACACGTAATAAAATTTGGGTAGGTTAGGTAAAGCACCAACGTTTTTGCACTGCCCTGAACTTAGTGACTCATTCACAAAGTTCAGTCATCACCTGCGATCAGTGCAGCACCTAGCTCCGTCATTCGTGTCACATGAGTTCAGTGGCTGAATTTTTGAAGTTTCTGAATGTTGTTTCACTAAGAACGTCGTGCAGATTTGCGTGGTTTATGATTTCTGGATCTACAAGTACGATGCTGCTCAGTAACTTCTATAACCTGTGTTCTTTCACTTCACTAAGGAACTAAAAAGTTCTTTTTATCCAGAGCACCAAAAAGTTGTTGAAAGTCCGTGACCTCTGATCCCCTGAACTTCTACATAACAGATATAGTATAGACCGGTACAGTCACCTTAAAGTGGTATAAAGATCCGTGATCTTCCATCAAGTTTTATTTGCAATTAACGGTTGGCGGCATCCGATTCGGATTAGCCTGTCACAGTGACCAAAGTTAAAGGACGCCTGCGCTTATCCATCACTGCAATTGGCTTGCGCTGGACCAATTGCAGTTCCACCAACACACCACATATCCAGTGTAAACCCGAAGGAATAAGACCGGGAGGTGTGCTAGTGGGACCTTTGTGTCCAGCCGGCCAATGCTGGTTAGCTACGTGATTGGCTAATAAGGAAAGGAAACTCTTATCTCCCGGAAACTAAACAGAGAGAGGCTGCAATGACGAGATCTAAACTAAGGAGAAAGATTTTTAAAGCGTAATACAAGAAGCGTTGCAGTATAGGAGTGCAGGTTAGTGCAACCTAAAGAAGATAGGGAGGAAAAGCAACACACGCACAATCCCGTAAGCAGGTCTTTGGCTTACGTAGTAAGGTCGATGCACCAAGGTCATCTCAAACGCACTGGCCGTTATTTTTACGTAATTTTAGTGCCGATATGAATGCAATTAACGCAGAGTCACGAAGATACATATTCCACGTTTCTCTCCTTATATGCACTGATATTGGGCCATATGTTTAAAAAAAATTAGTTCATGGTTAAAATGAGATATAGCATGCTGAAGACGTATCTTTGAGTGAAACTTATAAGTGACTCTCCATGTTTAGAACTGAATTCTAAAGCCCAAGCTCTAACTTTTATGTGCTTCTTAGATGGTAAACTCCCAGTTAAAACGGTGGTGAACGAATCCATCTCTGAAACCTGAAATCTAGTTCTTGTACTTTAAGATCTTACTAACGGTTCACACTTGTTTACCAGGTGTGACATATCGTTTACTTTTGACAGTGATCTTCGCGTATATCTTAGTGTGACCAAGCCGATTTTTTAAGAAAGTTTACTACAGCCCTTCATCTACTGTGATTTATAAACAGTGGGTATGCACACGCACCTGTAGCCTAGTCCACCGGTTACGGGTATCTGCTCCGAATGATACACACAGCAGTGTTGCATAAAGCAGATGGTTTCAGTCAATGAGGGTCACCCGCATAATTTGTCGAGCGCAGTATGCACCTATATCTGACACTACCATTCGGAGTTGGTGCATAAGCAATCATAGCTGGTCCAGACTTAATTGTCTTTATTCCTTTGCCTGAAAGAACTGCTATCATCAGAGTAGATTGCAAGCAATCAATAAATATTGATAAAGCTAATAATCAATCGTCTACTGAAAGTTGACCAGTGTTACAAACATGTAACCGTTAAATTTGGGCTGCGACTTTTCCATTTTGATTTCGCCATTGAATGTGGAGGCTAAATGTTGTGCATCCAACTGGTCCGTCGTACTCCTGTTTCAGTCTCCATTGACGTAAACAGAAGACAGAAAAAGTTGCCATCGTAACACTTCATTCCATCGTTATGAATTAAAGGCTACAAAGGAGAAGTTAGCATGCATCGTGTGCTTCAGTGATACCGTTGTTGTGAACCCAGAAGCCGGGTGGCAC
This sequence comes from Paragonimus westermani, assembly GCA_008508345.1. Classification (NCBI taxonomy): domain Eukaryota; kingdom Metazoa; phylum Platyhelminthes; class Trematoda; order Plagiorchiida; family Troglotrematidae; genus Paragonimus; species Paragonimus westermani. The sequence continues at coordinate 137,054 of QNGE01000967.1, read as the reverse complement.
AAGAGTTTATTTGGCGGAAACCAACACACGACTTATGCGTCTCAACGGGACTACGAACAGAAACACTCATTTTCACACCGCACTCGTCTGAGGATGCTCCAGTCGCTTTGGACACCATGTCTCAGTTCCGTCATGTGGCGAAAGCCATTGTACGTGATGCTGCCCACTAATGATCCTTCCCCTATTTATCCCGCGATCATTTCGATCCATGCTGCTACTGAATAGTGGTGTACGTAGTATGGTGCGGCCGTCTGCCCTCACTACACAGTGACACCTTTAATAACTCGTAATATGGCTTGTTTTCCATATGAGATGCGATACAATAATTCTAACATTTTCATGTATTTTGCATTCTGACTAATTTGCTCAGAAATTCCCTTAACTTATCAAGAAATACAAACTGTCAACACTCACTGACTGTGCACTTAGTCATCTCATCACAGTTCGGCTGATTAGTTCTCCTTATCCTGACAGATTAGAACTGGAAGAAACGAAACGTACACGAGTGACGTCAGATAAGTCTCTGAACACAGGACTCATTGTACGGTGTGCTTAGTTGAGGTCAGGATATAGTTCTGCATTGCGTATCTGTTCATTTACAATCCTGTAATGCCTTAACCAATTTCCGCTATTTACGTATTTGGTATGATGAAGATGTGATGACTAAGAGTCTGCGAAACAGTTCAGTATAGTTGGTTGGTTGCAGTGGAGACGAAAAAAGGCAGCTTATAAAAGTCTTATACTCTTCGTAGAAGTGTCACATATGGCTAATCAAACTACTAATTACCAAAACTAGCTGTATATCGTAATTCGTTGAATTCAGATCAGTTACTGAACACAGATGTTACTCACATTTTTCGTCTGGGCAGTGGATTTCTGAATTCTAAACTTTGCATTCTTTGCTTTTCCTTCTACTGGATTGGCGGCTCAGCAAACGCTCATCTCTCTGCGACGGTGTGAAACCGAGAGTGGTTTTGATCTGTCTGACTTCAGTGAACACCAGTGAACTTAATTGAGGTGAAGTTACTAAGCCGTTGAATGAACAGATGTCTTGATAACTCAACAATCGAGAAGTGAGTCAAACAAAACCACGCGAGACTATGGACGAAAATTCTGTAGCAGTACTTCGGTAGCTGAACACAAACGTGTTCATGGTTAGGTCAAGATCTTTGTATGGACAACTGCGCTCCATTAAAGAAGCAGAAGTTAAGCAGAACAATCCGGATGTAAACGCGGTGGATGGTGCGAATTCATTAGGTATAATATGGCTATTTTTTTTGGGTGAACTTAACTTTATCTATCAGATTTAGAAGTGTTTGTTTTTGCCGCCTCTCCATGGAAGCTATTTCAGGAAGTGCTATAACCCACCCCTTGTGTCACACCAATAGTAAGTGGTAGACAGGCCCATATTTTCTCGTGTTTTCGCAACTTCCATCTTCAACTGAGACTATCTATTTAGCTGATTCACCAATCTAGGTTCTCATAGGATTAATAACATCAGAAGCATTGGCCTGTTCATACCGCATGAAAAGTATTATTGTTGAACGCTATACATTGTCATCTGCGTGTTCTCATTGATTTAGTCTGGAACGTTTCAAATCAACATAACGGGATTGTGTTCCTTAATAAACCGTTTTCTTGTCGTCTCCTCTCAGGTTCATGAGACGAACTTTTAAGTCTACACAATTTGAACGAGTGGAAGACTGGCTCATTTACCTTTTGAGTATCCACGTATAAGCTGGTGACAACGAGTACGTTAGGCTCAAGTGGGCTATATCAGTTATATTCATTCTTCTTGTTCGCACCAACTAGCAACTACCGTTGTTTGGCAACTCACCCGCACCTCTTTTCAGAAACCTGGATCTTCATGACCTTCTACCTTTCCATTTATTCAGTGTTTCTGGTTTACTGTATGGTGAATGTTTAGTCTGTTTTTCAGTTCAACCTTGAATTGTTCTTTTCCCCCTTAGTTTCTCTAGAGTGTACTAACACGCACTCTTACGCTGTACTATTTCTTGCATAATATTTTCAATATTTTCCTTCCCGGTTTTGATGATACCATTGGAGTCTCCCTCTGTTTACTTTCTGGGATAGGTGTTTCAGTTTCGGGCTAGCCTATCAATTGGTTAACCAGCATTGACCGATTGGACACAAAGGCCTCACTCAGGTGCCTCCTGGTCTTATCCCTTCGGGTTTACACTGCATATGTAGTGTGTGAATGGAATCACAAGTGGTGTAGCCCAAGCCACTTGTGGTGATGGTTGGACGCAGGCCTCTTTTGGTTTCGGTCATTGTGACAGGCTAATCCGAAACGGATGCCGCCAAACATAAGTTGATGAGTAGCAGGGAATTTCGGTTTATGCAAATTGAACAATCGTGACTGTCGCATTTCCATAGGCTTTCTGAAAGCACTATACGGAGTCGCGCTTTTGTTATACCTCATCAGTAGTGCACATCCTTGCTACACATGGTACAAGAACTCTGGCAACCCTTTCATGAGGCAACTGTGCTTTCTTCTGGGCCACTGACATCACATTAGGCCCGATTAAATCATCATATGTGAAAACTCAGTCACATTTTTTGTGAGTAATGCTCTGATTACCCGATCACCTTGAAAGGAGATATGGTAACTCTGCTGTTTATTCCAGTCGGTAATCCCACGACCAGGACTTCTCTCTATCTTGAAACCCCGAAGACCATTAGGTTGTTGCGCGATATTCATATAAACTAAAAACCTCTACTATTCACGGCGGTAAAAATATCACCGAACAGTTGCACTACATTCACAAACATTCCATCCCGTTAAGTACACCATGAAACGGATAACTACAGCGAACACATTTTTGAGTGTTGTCTTCTACAGTCTTGATTTTTTATCACAGAAGTATCTTGTTCATTCTTACTGACTCAGTTTCATTCATACTCATGTGTAAACCGTAACCGGCGTCGTCTGTAATACGTTTGCTTTCTCTTCACGAACTGTATGTATGCACCCACCTCTTCTTAGAGTCCAGAAAACAATCGTCCTGAGGTTAACAGGAAACTAGCTAAAAACCTTTGTTCAGTTTGTCAATAGAAAAATGCTCTCAGAAATCCCGGTTAACCAATTGGAACCACATTTCTTCTGATATGACCACAATTCAGCGATGTGTTCATGCGGTTCATACAGACTAGTTTCACTTTTGCGACTTTGACTAGAGGTCGACAAGCTTATTACATTGTTCAAATATGTACTGATAACAGATTATGAGCCACCTATTCAACGCATTTCCGAATCTCGCATCTTAAAGCCGATTTGTGATCATTTATTATGCAAATACTATGCAAGAAATTACAGACTAAATTTCACAACAATTAGTGTTTATCCTCATTTACAGTAAGTATTCAAATGCCGGTTAAATTTTGGTGAGGTGAAAAAATTGATCATTACATAAAGGATTTGACAGTTTCTGTTGAGTTGACATAAGTTATTGTTGTAACAAATAAAACTTATCACCTTTATCAATACTGAGGAAAACTAGTCGCAATAAAATGTAGAACTGTATTGTCTTCGTCTACTTAGAACGGTTCTTGACAATGCTTGTTAATGCCATATGAATCTGCTTTATATACCACAATCATGAAGTTATTCGACTCCATGATTTACTCGACAAAACGATGTTTTGCTTTTTGTTTCTGTATAGTCTGTCGGATCTCAAAACTTTTGTGGAGGTTAAATCAGTCAATTTTCGCATTTTTAATTCCAGTTTCCACTGTGTGTACAGCAGGTGGGAGAGATGTCAGACGAAATGAACTGTCGTTTCTGATCCGGGATTGTCAAGACACCGATCATTAAGTAACCTAACAGTTTTTGTCAGTTTATCATAGGTTACAGTGACTGGCTTCGTTCATGTGATGAGAAAGGGTCACCTACCGCATGGGTTAGTCATACTAAAAACGTTGAACAAACGAATTGTCTGGTCACTTGTTAAAACCAGAAGTGGCCAGTCACTGAGTGAGCATTGGCTGATATGTTTGAGCGCGCATTTTCCGTAAAATACACCTGCTTAATTGACTATATTCCCAGACCTCGTCAAAGCTCTAAATTTCTTATCCAGCCAACTGTGTGTCTGTATAAAATGGTGACAGAGTGTCTGTTCTGACCTTTAATCTCACAACTGGTTGTTGGAAAAAACTGTCCCAGGACCTGTTATTCGCAAAGGTTATTCAGAGGTAGCGGTCAACATATATATCATATATGTCGCACGGTGCTATCATCCGATCTCACTAACGTACCGTCTTCTGGTGGTCAGCCGTTTGTAAATATTGGGAAGTACGAAGACCATCTTAGCACATTCAAGCGAGGACGATGATAGCACCGTGCGACATCACAACACCGAATCTCTAAACGACTGCCATAGGTGAATGCGGCCAACTTTCTACTCTCTGACATGACACTAGGCTCCTGGCTGGAAGTTGGTTATTGACCTCTGCTTCGAGTGCTGCCTATAAATTAAAGCGAGTGTCTAACCTGGGTCTAAGAAACCCTGCATGCCTTAAACAAGAAAGTTGTAATTACGTCGGATAAAGCTACTTGGAGACCGGCTTCGGCAGAACGATTACGTAAACAAATAACCCTACGTGTACCGAAGGAGGTGGAACGCTTGTCACACCCGTTACGCAACCAGTAAGAAACTGATAACCAGCTTAATCCATCGCGCAACGTCTCCAAATGCACATCACCTGGTGGCATTCTGACAGTGTGCACAATTAACAACGGTCGGTTACTACGCTTGGCTATCGCCGTTCTTACCAAAAAGACGCACATCACTCTCTGATAGCAGCGCGAATTGATTACCAGTTTGTCATCGCCGTGCTAACTAACTTTGATCGAACTAGTGTATCCATATTGTTGCAATCTTGTTCTGTGTGTGTGTGCAATTTTATTTTTTGACCTACTGACTAACGGTTTCATTTCGCGCTACTGACATGTTTAAGTGTTTGCAAAAATGTGGCGAAAGGTTATCGGATACATCGTGTTGTCGACTTCCATCGTTATTTATTAAACGATTCACAGAATGTTTACGGCCATAATGTTGAGCCTACTGTCCTGCACTATATAAGGCTGATAACGTGAACCTTTTTGGTAAGAATGTACTGACAATCGTGGTAATTAAGACGCGTTTTTTAGCACTCTAATGAATTTTTTCATCCTCTCTTAATGTATCTAATAAACTCTGCTAAATGTAAACTTGGAGTCTTTGGTATGTAACTGACGTGATATAACAAAAGTGTCTGATAATTACAACCTTTTTCTGAACTCTTCAAATTATGTCATTTGCTGTAGTAACTGTATTTTGGGTAGCTTCGTAATAGGTGGTAATCCACAGCAGCTCCCCAGTTTAGCCTCGGTCACTCAGTGTGCACAATGAAGATTATTAGAGTTGTCATAATCTGTTAGTCATTACAATTCATGCTTATAAATCGTTTTCACTGATCAGTTGAATAGAAATAATGAAACTCCCTTCATATAGGATGGGTAGTCTGTTTTAGTGGCTATCCACAATACCTTAGCACACACAACTATGAACACGGTGACTTTTATTTAACCCACCATCTGACTTAATTCATTGCTTTGTTAAGGTTTTGGAAATTGGTATGATGAGTTTTCATATACAAATCGTCCTTATTTCATCAGCTGTCTAATTCGCCATTTCTGAAGTACTAACAGCCAGTGTATAGTATTGAGCATATCTACCAATTGGTCACGTGACATGGACATGATGTTCTCAGAAAAACGACTTTCGTCTCGTCACCGATTTTGGCTTAGTCAATATAACTTGTATTTGAAGTCCTCTTGTCGTGTTGCGTGACGGCCAATGAACTGTTGGTCTTGTGAATGTGATGTATGCCTGCACGTTATCATTTACATCTCATTAGTATATTCACTGGGATATATAAGTTGCAGAGGCAATGAGTAAGTTGAGTCCAAAAAATAACATCCCTAACTGCATACAAACCAAACGGACTTACCGTACTATTAAAAGAATGCTTGTAAAATTACAGGTGCGAATGAAGACCAAATTCTACATCGCACACTGTGTTCGATCATAGAAATATCTATTTATTGGAAAAGGCGAATAAATTTCGAAATTGTTAATATTAGAAGGCGCTCATTAGTTAATTACAACCAATACGGTGAACTGATACATCTAATTTAGTCTTGCTCCTTGTGTGCATCTTCATCGGTACGGGGTTCTCTACATCAGCAATGCCGAAAACTGGTGGATTCCTGTGATAAAGATATACTTTTCATACTCCGATCAGCTGCGTAATGTGTGTCATAAATACTGCGGAAAAATAAGCGCAAAAATACGGGATATCACGAGCCAAAACATGGACGTCTACGTACCTACCAAAACCGCGGCAATCTCAAAGTCACATTCAACCGCTTTTGTAGACAAACTTGCGACTGGCGCTTGACAATCAGCATGGCATTAATGAATGTGAACAATCGATAATCTACGCTACGTCTGATTATGGTGAATACTGAATTTGATATAATGCAGTGACCAGTTGCCAACAGACATTCAGTAATCGATAAGGAAACTCTACGTTTATCTGGCCGACTGAGACAAAATATTCATTGGCTACTTCGGGAGTTACTCATTTATTCGTACTTCAAGTGTTCTTCCAGTCACGCTCATGTATGATCAATCTCAGCAGCGGACAGTGAAAACTGCCTGTTTTTACCAATAGAAGGAGACTATCCTGTTGTTTCTGCCTTCACATAGCTCACATTTTCGTCCCCGGTCATTCCAGAAACCAGCGGTTCTCATAAATCATCATCATAACAACCATGGACCTAAACAAAAGGCACTGTTGCTCGGGCCGCTGCTCACCTCAACAGTGACGTGGAGTATCCTAGAAAGAAAACGTTGCTACAAAAGTTGAAAATCAATATAAGAAGACCGCAGAAATACTAGAAATGGTATAGATACAGATGTGCCATTGACTACGACACTGCCATCTCGGATGGCGTTTCTAAGCAGCGATTGAAGTGATCACGGGGCCACACCTACTCACTTTGCGCAATGGAACAACCAGGGTCCTCATATTTCGTGACCCCGTTGTTACCTCACCACCACGCAGTTTTACCCAACTGTTGATGGTCTCAGTGTATAGTGCCCGTTATGGTAACCGTTCAGCTGGCATACGGAGTATGTGACTGAACCATCGTAGGCTGTGCAACGTGAATAGTTGGCTAGTTGGTTGCGCAACTCAAGCGTTCTGGAGTATGCGCTGGCGCTTTTGCTCACGCGATCAGTCCATTTAATATGGGTTAGTTGGCGGAGGCGGAGATGGTCAAACGCAGTAAGATGGTTGACGCCTTCGTTGTGAACAGGCCACGTTTCCGACCCACAGAACAAAAGAGATAACTGCCTGTTTTTACCAATAGAAGGAGACTATCCTGTTGTTTCTGCCTTCACATAGCTCACATTTTCGTCCCCGGTCATTCCAGAAACCAGCGGTTCTCATAAATCATCATCATAACAACCATGGACCTAAACAAAAGGCACTGTTGCTCGGGCCGCTGCTCACCTCAACAGTGACGTGGAGTATCCTAGAAAGAAAACGTTGCTACAAAAGTTGAAAATCAATATAAGAAGACCGCAGAAATACTAGAAATGGTATAGATACAGATGTGCCATTGACTACGACACTGCCATCTCGGATGGCGTTTCTAAGCAGCGATTGAAGTGATCACGGGGCCACACCTACTCACTTTGCGCAATGGAACAACCAGGGTCCTCATATTTCGTGACCCCGTTGTTACCTCACCACCACGCAGTTTTACCCAACTGTTGATGGTCTCAGTGTATAGTGCCCGTTATGGTAACCGTTCAGCTGGCATACGGAGTATGTGACTGAACCATCGTAGGCTGTGCAACGTGAATAGTTGGCTAGTTGGTTGCGCAACTCAAGCGTTCTGGAGTATGCGCTGGCGCTTTTGCTCACGCGATCAGTCCATTTAATATGGGTTAGTTGGCGGAGGCGGAGATGGTCAAACGCAGTAAGATGGTTGACGCCTTCGTTGTGAACAGGCCACGTTTCCGACCCACAGAACAAAAGAGAATGTACGCAGGTATTATACTCCCTTCCTTTCTACGACAACCGAACGTCCCTCCGAAGCCACAGATGACGCAGCATGGTAAAAGCAACTCGCGCCTTTCCCATCCTTGCTGACGCCTTACCAGTTTTATTGCACGCTGACGAGATAATGCTACGCAAGTATGTGAATGCGTCTACAATCCCACGTGAGTTGCCTGCAACAAACAAGGTAGCAATTGTAATGCTCCAGCCTTGAAGCAACACTACACTTTGAAGGTTCGAATTGCATTCTATACAAACCAACCTGGTCACTCACCCTGTCCGGCATGATTTACATGTCCTCGGCACAGGGGCTAAGTGAGACAATGTCATGCGCATACTCCATATCGGTCAACTTAGCGTCAAGGAGAAGCTCAATACCAAACTCACAGCACTCCACGAGCGCACCCTTCAAACTGTCGCTCATGACAGTACTGAACAGGCGGAAATGGGGCATCCTTGACGAACACCACTATAAGTGACGAACGCTCGAGACAGTCTTCCAAAAACCCTCGTCTTGCTTGTGGGGTGAGCATACACTGATTTCAACAGACTCATGCATTTCCCTTGCGAATAAGGCAATTCCAGAGAACCATACGAGTAACTGAATCAAAAGCAGCCCTCAGGCCCAAAAGGACCACGACAGTCGGCTGCCCATCAGAGTGCCGATGTTCCAAGATCCGTCGCAAAGTAGAAATGTGATCAACGCACTCTCGACCGGATCGGAATCCTGCCTGCTTCCCGCGTTCATAACTTTCTCTTAGCTTGGTGAGCCGACGTAAAGTGAGACCAGTGAGCAACTTGGACGCAGCAGACACCAAACTGGTGTCTTTGTGGTTGTCACACAGACCACGGCCTTCCTTTCTGAAAACGGGAATTACTGTTGACAGGTACCAATCACAAAATACCTCTTCAGTTACCCACATCGTCTGCAGAAGTTTTGCCAGTTATGGTATGAGCATCTCATTGTCCAGGAACCTTGTTACGCTTCACCAACTTAAAATTCAGAGCCACTTCGGTTTCCGACGGAGGACAGTCTGGAACTCAAAAACTGACCATTCGGGTCCCGTCGTCCACATGGTCTGGATGAGACCAGTTGAACTGTTCCCTAAAATGTCCTACTCACCTATTAGGTCGACGTATTTGACTAGTGACAGGTGAGCCATCTTCTTCACATGTGGTCTTACACCAACTCGACGGCCAGTACAATCACGGATCAAGAAAAATCCCTGCTAATATGAGACAAAAAGGCTCTTTCATTCTTCTTGAGCTGTTCGACCAAGCAATGCTCATGGTCTCTGTACAAGCTTTCAGTCAGCTTGCGTTTAAGTTCTCGACGGTCGTCATCATGTTCAGAACCAGGTGGAATCGAGCGACGCTTGTTCACGAGGTTTATTGACATAGCGGAAATCCAATTTATTCGTAGTTGAGTGGCTTCTTCGGAACTCACCACTTCACAGAATGCTTTCATGGCTGCGGCGATTTGTTCCCAAAGTTCGTTAGGATCTCTCGCCTGATTCGAATCGGGCATCTGGTTCACCAGTGCCTCTTGACCAGCGTTCTCTACAATCTCTTCGTTCGAATGTTGTTACAGGAACCCCCTTTTCCGTCCAAAACCGTCTCCTTCCTCGAGAAAACGATCCTACCCAATCATAATAAGCAGCAATGTTGTGAACATTCGTGAGGTAACCGTCACTATTTTTTTTATCTGTTTGGCCTCTACTCCGCTATGCTCATTGGTGGCTTAGTGCCCTTAACTACTTTTTTATGTCTGTTCTTCGGTTTACTGGTTCGGGAATGTTAGTAGGTCACTATGCACTCTGTAAATACTATGCAATTTTGTCCTTGTCGCACACGTTGTCGAAGTAGAACAAAGTTGCTTTTTGCACCCTTCTTTTGGTTTGTCTTGTATGCAATTAATGGGGACCGCTGCGTTATTTTCTGGACCAAGATTTGCCGTGTTAGTTGTATCAAGGAGGAGAATCCGACTTCCTATCAACCGTGGACGAGCCAGCATATTGAGTCAAGGGTTTAAAACAAATGCAGTTATGTGTCTTCCATTCACAAGTGTATGACCTCTGGGCAAATGGCAAAATGAAACGAGCACGGACAACAACGTGGTCCGAGTCTAGATTATTGCTCCGAGAGGTACGGCAGTCCCCATCAAAGTGGCATCACCTGTGACTGAATGCTATATGATCGAGCTGTGTCTACGGCTGGGAAGCACTGGGAGGTCTCCATATAACACAATGCCCCTTCCACTGTTAGAATGCAGCGCTCGAACTATGGAGACCGCGGAATGCGCACAGCTGTGACAGTCTTTCACCACTGTCAGTTGGTTGTGACCGGACACCCAACATACTTCCCAGCCACTTCTTCGCCTGCTGGTGTGATGATATCAGAGTGTTTAATTTGCTCAGAAGGTTAGCGAGGGCGTCATAGAACACACCTTTGGTAGCATCCAAGCAGTTATCTGTTGAAGCATACACCTGAGAAAAAACACCTTTCTAGTTTTCGTCGGCAAACTTTCACCGACATATTGAGTGTGTATCGTTTTGTACAGCTTTTTGTACTTCCTATTTTTTATCGTTCCTCGCTCTTTTCACCTTCCTCACATGTGCATTCCGTTTAAACAAATTTTATCGATTGACTCGGTAACCAATAGTGCGCAAAAAATTTTCCCCATGTTTGCGGGCCGTGCGTTTTCTCTGTGTTCCGTGTCGCTGGAGCACAGGTTTCGGGAGAGTTACAGACCAACGGAACCAACCGTCTATTTCAGCAAAAATCTCTTTGGAGCATCACTACGGATGGTGACCATTGGATACCTTATTCAATGTAGTGGGAATCTAAACCAACGCACTTTCACAAACTATTGTGTCGGTTTCTTTTATTTACATCACGTTTTGGCTCCGTGTTCATGCTTAAGTTCTTTTTATAGTGTTTAGATCCACTACAAGTGTGACAGTGCACAAGCGACTGCTCACAGAGATCCATTCGAGCAAACACTGCTCTGCTCTGAAATTCAGTGCGATTCCCATCCGAGCTTGACCACGAGATTCTGCTTCGGCGTCACCAGAGATCTCGAGAGAGAGAGAGAGAGAGGTGTATGGGTCTACAGTTAACATGAGGTGAGCTAGAGTTGTGGACTCGTGTCTCCGACACACATCGCACGTGAAGTCCCAGACTCAAGACGGTACTTCCTAGGGCAGCTTGCTGACCGACTTGTCGAAGAGTGAAGAAACTAAAAGTGCCAATGTTTACCAGTTGTCCTGGCCGGAAGACACATGGAGTGTAGAAAACTTACACGACAAAATAAGAGTAGTGAGTAATGTCAATGTCGGGTTGGCATAACTGGACTCAATTTTTCTCTCTGCACTTCACTGAGCTTTATGACTTAGTACGACAGTCGGCACACTCAAAAACTACTACACTACTTTCAACCGAACCGTCAAACGAACAGCGTTACCGATGTCTTCAGGGGCATATTTAAACAAAGTTACGTATGTATGGATTTCAAACTTTGTTATACATTCATACCTTGGTAAGCTTTTGTTCTCCCTGCCAAAGTTGCCTCCAAAATGAAAAATGAAAGCTACATGTATTGCAAGCAAATAGATTAACCTACACTGACTAGTTTCTTGACTATGTAAAATTTTGAGAAGCTCTGGTGTTTTTTTGTCAACGTTTAGTCTATGAACCCGTTTCTTGCATTCGTAAAATATAGTGTACAACTTAGTTTTCTCTGAAACAAGCATTCTGGACTCCCTGATTTTTGCTCTATCGGCCAAATTTTTAGGTGAAGAGGAATACTAATCCGCATGAAAGACCTCAGCTAGGCCTCCTATATATGTGAGGGGGATATCCGTTTGGGTGGCTACTTACCGTGCTCTAGCGTTCTGTTCTGCATCCAGCTTTTTCTGGTTCAGCACGATGTTGCACGCCGTATCATCGGGCATGTTGTGGACAGACATTAAAAACCAGCGAGTCATAGTCTTTCGTTTACAACTATACATAGTCCAAATTCTCCTCTCCTAACCTGTTCTTGCTGCAGTCAATGAAAATGGCTACTTCTCTGCTGGTAATGGCCTCATTCTTGTGCGGAATGTCATACTCGAATCTACGTTCTTAATATTTTTGGATGATAAGGGACAACTATAGTGCAGCCCGTATTGTCCAAAAGTTTTTTCGTTTTGTCTCACACTAGAGATAGAAGATCATTCCATTGCATCTTTTTTCGAGATGCTTTACACCAGGTACTTTATTACTGGCAACAGTTTATGAGCTATTAAATAGATTTACCACTTACGATAGTCTGAGTATAGTTGTTTTCCTCATCTGAAATCGGCTTCTTTAATGGTTACTTGCAAGGATGATGGTTCTATCACAGTGGTTATTGTTAATACGTAAACACCTGACAACTTATGAAAAATGTGTTTAATGCGAAGGTGGGTGATCTGATCATTGCCTTCTTCCGTGTTATAAGGTTCGTCTACTGACTTTTAAGGCAGTTTCGATGTGGATGTGCGTTACGGAACGCGTGCTTCAGACTTGACCCAAACATTAACACCCTTCGTAATTTTCAATCCATAGTCTCTTATTTTATATGTCAATTAACCAGATGTTGGAGATGTCGCGACGCTTCAAAAAGTTTAAATCAAATTTCAAAGCAGGTAGAAATTAACTCAAATATAGTTTTGGCATTGATATGTTCGCCGAGCTTGGCATTTAGGTTGTAAACGTTTCATCACCAGGCTAGGTGAAATCATCAGTGCGTAAGTGTTTCAGCGTATATTTTGAAACACTTACGCACTGATGATGTCACCTCGCATGGTGATGAAACGTTTACAACCTAAATGCCAAGCTCGGCGAACATATCAATACCAAAACCATCAACCCGAGCTAGAAATAACACCACCACTGTTCTTAACCATCAGTAACTCAAACATAGTACAAGGGTTAAGCAGGGAAGTGTTGAACGACAGGCAAATCTATCTAAATCAGTCATCATTTAAGTTAATGTGAGCTACTTGGTCTGGGTGGATACGACCAATGCATCCATTGGTCGTTACTTATAGTAGGACGACCTCACTGGTTTCATATAGTTGGATTACAAACGCATATGACTGTGTTGCAATTCCCTTGGCTAACCTTGATGGTCTCCTCATATTAGTGATCTGACTTTAAATCGTGCGTACTCAGACACTGTTCCAGCTTTTTAAAGTAACCGGTAATCTGACAGCAGTGACAACTTCTACGGCAAGAGATGGACAATCATGTCTGTCACATTTACAGTTTTTTAGCTGTTATAAAGTTACTCGTGTTAGAACATCACTGGACAGCTAACTTTTGTCTCAAACTGCTATCCACACTAATTCGTGCTCATCCGACAGCTGAATACATTCACTGCTACCAAGTCGGTGCGTTGCTGGGTCTACTCATCGTTTCTCAAGTAATCTGGCAGTTTACTTGCAGTTGTAATAATTTTTGTGCTAAGAAAACACGTAGTTACTCGTGTCTGTTCTCCTGCGATTGGCACACATGATAACGCGAAGGCAGTGACACCAGAATGTGCAAATCTGGAATCGATCTAGCCCATGGCGACCGGCATCATGAAAATGAGGCACCTTCATGACTCAGTCAACTCCTTCCGCTTAGTGTTGTTGAGTCGTTGCTATCCCCATACTGTACGTGGGAAAATATGCGCAAATACAAATATAAATGTTTCAATGGTTGTTGGTGTGCTGAATAAATAGAACTCGGTGTTACGTATTCGCCAAGCGAAAGTCCAATGGTTATTAAGCAGCCTAACGGATGCCTTTGTATGTTTGAATCACACTACTTTGAGCTTTCACAAGTAGCAAAAACCTAAAAAAAAACATTTTGAAGTGTGCCAACTTAGTCACATTTGAGAAATTTTGTCGGCAAACGAGGCCGACTTCAGATGCCCGATAAAAGATGTCAAATATTCCATCTTTTTTCATGGATATTTCGGCACTAGTCATACTAGACACTGTTAACTCACCGGCTTCCCGTCGACAGAAGTTCTTGAACCGAATCCGCTTTTTATGAGCCCTACAGGAAGGACACTCTGGACCTAAAATAGAGAACATTGAATGGTTGGAGCCGCAAGGTGCACAGATCGCCCTACGTCTTATAACTTCACGTTATGTTAGACACAAGTAGTTATATATATATGCAAAACACGGGACTGCTCGTTTTTTTATAATCCTGGGGGTTGTTTTTTTTATATCCGCCGTTTGTTTTGGAGTATAGTCAGATAATACAGTTTTACGCAAAAATTGTAGAGGAATTCGATTAATTCGCGTGGTAAAAATCCAAATAGATTAGCATCATGAAAGACTCAGCTACTTTGGCACACGTTACAAGGCAACCTGAATGTATACATACATTTCTAGTCAGGACAAAGGCCAATTTGGCGTCTTCTTATTCCATCACACATGTAGTTTGAACGTAAGTTTAACCAATGCTGTGCCAGTTCTATGTAGTCGAACCATGTGATTTGTGCAAACTGTTGAACAGGCTTAAAGTCCACGGTAGTGGAGCACTGCTATTCCGGGGAGTAAGATTCGGTGTATATAGTACACTTCAGTTAAACGGTTTCGTAGTCGGGCTAGAAGTCATCAGCTTGGCTTGTTGCACTTATGTTCTCTACTTTTGTCATGAAACCCAACAGTAGTAAAGCCAGTCTCATTCGTTTATGAAGATTTTGTGATATACCTTGATGTGCTTTTTTAAACCAATAACAGTACATTCACTGCGGAAAATTTTTATCGGAATTCAATAAAATGTGGGGGTCATGTGTAATCATGTATTTGTGGTATCGCAGTCGATCGTCCTTCGTCTTTTGTGCATTCCCTAAACCTCACTAGAGTTGCATGAAACCTACCGAGATCTCGTTGTTGGACTTATAGCAACAGAACTCTAAAGTGTTGCCTAATGAACCCTACGTGCATATAAATATGATCATAATCGTAGCTTTCTATACGTTGTCAGGCTTAATCGCATTGAACTGCGTCAAGGAAATTCTTCTAATATAAAACGATTTTTGCTGAGTTAGTCCGGCAATCAGATGTATCGCCAATTTTGAAATAACTTCCGGCAAACGAAGAAGCAACATAATATCGCCCCAAACCATAATTCCTGAGTGTCTAGCTTGCACGTAAGAACACGGCAAATAACTTTAACTCAGCTTCACTGACCCTTATTAAACCTGATGAGTGGATTTTAACGGTTAATATTCGCTGATTCTGACAGCTAACAAGGCCACCAACTGGAAGTTTTTCTAAGCATATTCCTAAACCTACACACCACGATCTCTATAATCATCTTGTAAATTCGTCATACTGGACAAACATTACCGCGTTCTCATATTGCCACACAACCGACCATAATAAGCGGGGTCACGGCAATGTGGATCAGGTGAGCGTCAATCTCATCGCCTACACTGGTGGTTGCTGCTAGTGTAGACCAATCATAAGGTGAATAGTGTTTTCCAAGTTTTTTCAGGTGACACCGACCAATCGAAGCAAGAAAGCAAAAACGATCTAATTTGGTAAGTGCATAAGTCTCAAGTGTAGAAGATGAAGGTGAAAACATTTGTTCAACCGTTGTTTTTAAAGAACCAGTTCAGCTGTCACACTGAAAAGTGAGTTGTTGCATGCTTGATCAAACCACACGTTGAGATTAAGAGGAAGAGTAGATGGGAAAATCCATAGTTATTCATGACCCTCTCAAGATAACGAGTTGTTTTTTTCTTTGACTCGAGTGATCGGCGTCATAAGCAAGAACTGTTTGCACTACATTGATGGGGTGACCTTGACTCATAACTGTAGACGGATAAAGTGCAATAAAATAGTGAGTTGTCTGGAAAAAAAATAAAGAAGATGCGGAGATGTCCACGTGTGGTCTGTGAGGATGTTGATTGGAGTGAACCATTTATGAGCTATGTTGATTCTAAAGGATTCCCACACTTTCAGACGGCTGGTTTTGAAATGTATGTTTACTCACAAATCTACACCCAATATTGAGGTGGTTTACACATGCCTTAAAGAGGTAGTGTACATTTTCTGCCTGTGATGTTTGCGTACTATTGAGATACCAGTTTGTAAGTATTTTGACATGTTTTTATATATAAATATAAGGCGCTTCTGATTGTTTTCTAAAGTGGAGAATAGATAGGTACTCTTGTCCTTCACAGGAAATAAAATATCATATCTAGGCTTGTCAAGCCGACCCAGACCATTCTGGTACATATCGTGGAATATCTGCGGCAACCATCTAAAATCGGTTTTTTAATGCAAATTATTGTGTCGGCTGTTGTGAAGTCGACTTCTCAAAGCCCTATTTCATCTGGTTGTGTAAAACGTGTTGTTTTTTTTAAATACTATAATTTCAGATGATCCTGTGGGAAAGTTTGATTTGTTGCTGCTGTGATATATTCATATCCATGTGCAAATTTCACTTGGTATGTGTAAGTTTAAAACTCTTGTAGACAGAAGTTCATTGAAAAGACAGTATACTATCATTCTGTTTTGTACCACATCGCCCGGCCATCCGTACTTTGTTAACCTAATTTTATCTCTACTCCCAGTTCTTGGACTTGGGAATTCATCAAAACACTCAGGGTATGCGCAAGTAAAATCACTACTTTACTAAGTGCCTAATTTAGTTAGAAGTAAAGCTGAGTAACCAGTGAAATTAAATTTTAAAAAATGTACATTTTTGCTATTAAAAAATCAGGCGCAAATTGAAAATATCCCAACACAACTTGGAATAGATGAAAACTCAGTCACATTATTTTCTGGATGCCCACTAGTTTAATTTATTTCGTGAATTTCGATTCATGCTCTAGCGAGACTCGCCTTCATTGTCGGTCACCCATCGTCCAAATGGTTCGGATTGGGACTTTAAGTCTTGAGGTTTCGCAGGCTGTTTTCTAGATTGTGTTTATCAAACCGACATCAATTAGCCTTCACAAACCACCAAATTTTACCACCCACCAGCCCTAATGTGCATCAGCTACATTTGTCGCAACAGTGCGTTTCATTATGTCGTGTTGAGTTGACCTAATCATTCATGCGTATGCACACGTACACTCAGATTGTGTGCCAGCACATATTTCGTTTCTTTCTCTGTGCTGAACTTTTAACCTAATGTGTTTCCCAGACTGTTAGTTTCTTGTGAAACATAAGGACACAGTCGCATACGTTAATTGTTTTCGCATAGGTGACGAACCGGGTCTGTAATTCACACCCCTCAGTGACCTTGGTGACTGCTTCAGCCATGGCAACGTGATACGTTGCACAGCCAAACTACAGAATGTTTTATGAGATTGGAACAAGCCGGATCATAGAAGTATGACGCAGCAAAAATAAGGTGCTTTTCGACATATGCATTTTGTTTCCCGAATTAGTTTCAACTGTAACTTTTTCCAATCAGGCAAACAAGTACTTAGAATCAGTAAAATATAACATTGCTACCTTTGTTAGAAGACGAAAAGCAAATACCACAATTTAGGTGCTTTTCTGTACTGGCTTATTTAGGCGCGTATACATTGACTATGGCAGTCGTTGCCACTAAGTGTAATCAAGGGAAACATAATTGGTCTGGAAAATCCAGTTAGGTGTATCCGCTGTGATGGAAGATTGCTTGTTTGCCAACCACAAACGGTTGAATGTTTTTATCCTACACAAAAAGAAAGTATAACAGCTGACTAATGTAACTCTGAATCTTCAATTCAATCTTTAACTTGTGATTACACGTTCTGTCGTATACCAGATCTCAGTTTACAATCAGAGGGTTGAGCTGACGAGGTTAGTACCACCCAAAGCATTCTCACATATCTCTTTCGAAAAGAATTTGATGCTGACAGGGTTGAAGGTGAAGCACTAGGTCAATGCTTTGCTTTTGTTATGGCACGGAGACAATGTGACGCCAGAATTTCGACTCTAAGCTTCCAGCTTACAGGACTGCGCAGTAATAGATACTTCCCTGAGTTTACACTAGACAACAGAATTAGCACATCGAGGCGTCAGCAGCAGTCATATGCGTATACTACCAGAGTTCCCAAAAGTTTCTGGAAGAGGTACAATAAATATAATATTGCTGTGAAACTTCGTTTCCTTTACTCATAAACCCCATTTTTATGCAATAACTTAGTTTTCAGTCACGACGCTCAGTTCATTCCCGTTTCTGCTTCGATGAACTATGCTGTAATCACTCATCAGTTTCGCTAGCAACTCTCCTTCGCCTGATTCACTTGCATGAATTTATTTCATCCCTAACTTTGTCTGTCCCTCTTAAAGCCTAGTAAATCTGTCAAATGAGACCACTATGGCAAAAGACCGAAGTTTGTTGTGTTTTATACACTCTGCTGTAATGCGGAACTTTGATCCAAGCTAGTTTTCAGTCTGGATATCCATTTTGGGCAACACGTTTCTCACTGATCAGATAACAGCGCTACATGACCACTGTGTTCATGAACTAATTTGATTCAGCTACTTTTACTGAGCTAGACGATAATTCCATCGGAACATGAGTTTAAGAATCTACCATCTAATGAATTTCACGGCAGTGAAAATGCACCCCCCAGAAAGACCGAACGGCCTAGCTCCCCCATCACACGCAACCTAGATCTCCAGTGACAGATCGACTCTGAAGAACTCCCTGAAGCCGTCAACAGCAATGTTCCAGAAGATTTTTCGAAACCAGTAGAAACAGGAACTTCCGAAATATAGAACCAAACGTTTGATTACGTTGAGAGATTCAGTATGGTACAGATACTAGGCAGAACAGGCCGAACATCTGTTTTTCTCAGTACTTCATGCGGTGATATCGCAAAGGACTCCTGATGGAGAGGATTGGCTTTACTTCAACATGGCTTACCTCAAAAGTTGACGACGAAGAAGAAGAAAAAGACAAGGCTGTTCAACAGTAAAGTCCCAACACATACAGTAAGATCCGCTTTATTAAAATTTGACCCCTTGATGTATTTACCAACATATACGTTGGGGACACTAAAACCCTAGGAAAACAGCTTTCGTTAGGGCGGATCAATTTATTCTTCTACAGAATCCCAATAGCTACGGCCCTCTTTGCCAATTACTAAGGTAACTGGGGATGTATCCAGCTGAACTTGTAGTTAACGTTAACGGTGTTCCATAAGGATTTATCTTAGGATTCGTCTTCCACTCTTTTCGTTCTTGAACTGCCTAACACCATCGAATCACCAACGACACAAAACTCGACACAAAACCCGATGGGTATGAATACCCTGCAAAACAATTCCAGCTGTTTCAATCACGGATGTCCAAAAGCGACAACAACAGCAAAATGATGCATAATCGTCGTCAAGCTTGGAGTGACTACTACCTTGGCGACAACAAAGTAATCGTATCTGTTTGAGAACAAAACCAAGGGATCTTGGTGACAAATAGTTTGTCCGTTTTCAAAATATGTAACCATGACTTGAAAACACATATCAAAGCATCTTTGAGGAAGAACTGTGGAGTCAATCACCGTGAAGTTCTTTCATCTAGACTGTACTGTACGACCCACCCACACCTGGAACCGAACATATAGGTCTGCTGTCCTCAGACTGGAAAAGAGTTGGCAATTATTGAGTGTATTTACGCACACTAGTAGAAGCTATCGGGCCAACGCAGATCTCCCCATCAAGTGGGGCTAGCGGACTTAGGTCAGCTTACAAACCACCTCCGACATTTAAAAAAACCTAAATCCCACTCACAACACGCTCAACACTTCAAGTCATCTATTGAAATACCTTCTTCTAAACACAAACGAAAGCCAACGGGAACGTTCGCAGAAACTGGACTATGAAATAGACAGGTTGCAATGCAGACAAAGCTGCTTCACAGTTAAGTTCCGTTCACACTGGCACACATTGCCCAATTCTGTGATCATGAATTGATGGGGTGAAATTTTTAGAGTTCTAATCAATCGGTACAAGCGTGAGAAACAACCTATGCTATCGGTTTCTTAGCCAAATCCCAGCCCACATGCACAGGTCACTAAATACGCACATATGACAGGAAACCATTCCACTGCTTCAACGTTCGTTGTTTATGCAACAGCATGCTTTCCTTCAGTTTTTCTTTACACCTGCAATCCATCCAACTCAATTCCTCCCGGCTAACGTAAAGACAGGAATGCATTTGGCAGAGAGCCTTTTTCCTTCTGTAACAGCCAATGAATCATCATCTGCGAGTAAAACCCCTCGATATTGATCGATTATGTTCGAATAAAAGTGATCCGTGAATGCCGGCTCACTTCCAAGGGTCGTTCCACTTTTAAGTGTTAGGCAGAAAGCCCTCAACTATCAATTACTCAAAACCTCAGTTAATTTCAACTGATCACCTGATCTCACTTCTCGCATCCAGGTAAGCTCTTCGGCCAGCCCACTTGGTATGGAAGCACTAAGCTGGAGCTTTGCTATTGTTAAAACACATCAGTAGTGTATTATCGTCTTCAATAAAATTTGCAATCTTGCCCCCACGCGTGCGATACTAGCGTTTTAATCGAAACGCCAATTATATAACACTAGGCATGGGCGAACAATCACATCCAAACGCTCAATTCAATGAAGACGGTAACCCCAACCTAGTTAAGAAGTCCTGATCACGGGGTTATTCGTGGGATAGAACGGAGCGATTCTGGATATTCTCCTTTCGAAATGATCGGGCAAACTAAACACTATTCACACCAAGTTGTGTTTGAGCGTTCGGAGATGATCATTTGGCCATGCATATTGTGGAATTGCTCTTGTCATGGATAACAGGCTAGTTCCATAGCTCGAGGGTCGGAGCGCAAATTCCACTTAGGACAAAGATGTGTACTACTGTTGAAAACTAATAAGAGTAAAACTCGAGTCTAATGCTTTCGTTCAAAGTGGGTTAACCGAAAGGCTTGTCTGAGTGCAATAGCTGTGATCAAGTGTGTGTGATGTCCAATTTAAAATCCTCAAGTTCATAATCCAGTTATTTGAAGAAAGCCAATAGTAGCATATAAGATGTGTTGCAAAATGACATTTCGTTCGCATCTCATCGGTTACTTTTGCTAAATTAGCATACACTTTATATAGTTGGGGGGCAAGCAGCTAGGCGAAATCAATCTAGAAATATTTGAAACAGTCAGTCAGGTGACCAAAGCGGAAGCAGCAAAATGCAACTGATTGATAATTTTGATGTAATAAATGGGTGGTTAAAGATACATACATATTGAGTGGGAAAGGGCAGATATGGTTAGAAAAATCTACAGAAAACAAACAAGAGCTAAAATAATGTATAAAAAAATGTACCAGTTGCATTCTTACCAACATAGTGAAAGGTTAGTCACCAACTGTTTCTGAGCGCATAAAGAGGGATTCAGTCGATGTATTGCGATGGTTTCCGCAATATTGAGAGCCTGCTTTAGCTTGGGTCTAAAGAACACTCTGAAAGCCGTTCGCCCAATCCAATATTGTATACACGTTTGATTGTCTGTATCGGCAGAACCAGGAGGCACCTTGGCACATGTATCAACGAACACATACCGAAATGGCTTTTGAATTCGGGGGTTGGTTGTGCCGTCAGTGCCATTACAAAACACCTTCTACAGACCGGCCACTCAGTGGACCCTAGAACGGCTTTCAGAGTGTTCTTTAGACCCAAGCTAAAGCAGGCTCTCAATATTGCGGAAACCATCGCAATACATCGACTGAATCCCTCTTTATGCGCTCAGAAACAGTTGGTGACTAACCTTTCACTATGTTGGTAAGAATGCAACTGGTACATTTTTTTATACATTATTTTAGCTCTTGTTTGTTTTCTGTAGATTTTTCTAACCATATCTGCCCTTTCCCACTCAATATGTATGTATCTTTAACCACCCATTTATTACATCAAAATTATCAATCAGTTGCATTTTGCTGCTTCCGCTTTGGTCACCTGACTGACTGTTTCAAATATTTCTAGATTGATTTCGCCTAGCTGCTTGCCCCCCAACTATATAAAGTGTATGCTAATTTAGCAAAAGTAACCGATGAGATGCGAACGAAATGTCATTTTGCAACACATCTTACAAGATACTATTGGCTTTTTACAAATTTATCGATGGGAACCATTGTTTTAAATCCAGTTATTAACCAGATATTCCAACCAGACGGTCCACCTATAACTAAATGGTGGCAGTTACTGGTGATTTGTTTTTCTGTCCTATAGGTGCTTTCGATTTATCTGTTAACGATCACTCTCCGTATGAAACTCCTTTCACTCAAACGTCCTCATCCAGATTCATCTCATAAATCAAAGAAGCATCCGTTTGATGAACTGAAACTCTCATTCACTACCAGCTTTTCTGCTATGTATCGAAGACGTAGCTTATCTTGAAGTTCAGACAAATGGCTATTAAGATCGCCCAAACTTCAAAGTGTTTTGGCGATAATTAATCGGTTCAAGTTCACAAGTTCATATGTTAACACAAGAGCGAGAGAACGATTGATACTTGTGTTCTCGCTCCTGTGTTAATCAGATTGTAGGTTATGTCGCTCTACCTAAAAATATAAATGGGAAATAAATGGATATGAGGAACTGAAATCTACCGACCTACCGTCATGCCAGAAAGGAGCACTGACTCAACATTCCGACATATATGAAAACTTGGTGATCTGTGAGAGTCTGCAGAAATGTTGACCCTTAAACTTGTAATACGGATTGTTCCTCAGTAATGTGTTGCTTGGGTAGGATTTAGAAACATCTATCCAGTTCAGCTGTGTCACTGAGATAAGTAGTAATTTCAGACATGAACACATTCTAACTTCAAAAAAGTTCCGGATATATAGCCTTTTATTATTTTATGAATGATCTCCCAAAGTTTCTTCAATGTCTACTGCAAAGAATTGTTCTGGTGGCTGATGCAGTAGGTAAAAATTTACGCACCCTTAACGCATACGTGGAACACTGCGAATTCATCCAATGTCGGCACATCCCTGGGATTGGGAATTGTCATGAGTTTTTTCGTCCTTCTAAAGGTCCGTCTCTGAACCTTTTTGACAAGCGTCTAATCCTTTTCGAGCCAAAACCGAAAAGTATCCCCGCTTTCAGATGTGAATAGATTATGGAACTAAACGATATAAAAAGCTCTGAGATGACAATCTTGAAGCATTTATCACCGCAATTCTGTTTCTGTATATGAGTGATTAGGCTAGTTTCAAGAAGGTAGTGTTGAACACAATTTTGATGGCAAATGTTCAATACATTAGGTTTGTTCACCCTTAACGGACCACTTATTATGACAGTTAACGTTGTCTTATAGTGCTCACACATCTTCTCGATACTTTACAATCCGTCAGACTCTTGTTTCTTTGGACGGTACGCGGAACTACTGGTACAAACGAGGAGGAACTCATGGAGGACGCTTGAGGTACACGGGAACAATGGTAAAACTGTTCGCCCACTTTGCTCTTGAAAGTGCATTCTAGTGAATAATTATATGGTCATATATACGTTTGTTTCTTGCGGTTTTACAGCAAGCTGTACTGACCAACATTACTGGAAGTTTTAGAATAATAATAATAATAATAATAATAATAATAATAATAATAATAATAATAATAAGATTTGCATCAGTGAGCCATGCCGGATCAACATTCTTGACTCAAAATTCCCTTGTAATCAGAGGGTTGTGAAGCTTGAATATGCATCACGGAACCCGTGTTATGTCTAGTTTCGAGTTCAAGACCCACTACCTTATTTCAGAGATAGTCATCCAGTATACTTTCTATTAATGTCGATGTTACTGAAAACCAGACAGTTTGCCAGTACATTCTCCGATAGTTTCTGCAACCACCTTTAGAGACAAGTGGAATTGTGAACTAACCTCAGATTTTCGGCAGGTGACTGATCTAGAAGAAATGGTTAAAAACTATTGTTAATGGTTTTGATAATTCGGTACCCTAGCCTTTCATGGTAGCCGGGATATCAAGCCTGTACCGAATGATATGCTTGCTGCTAGGTTCTGTATTTCGATTCTAACTTATGACTATGAGGTTTGGAGAAATCTACCTTGGTCATCTTTTATTTGATGTATTTACTTGAACCGGGCCGCACCAAAATTTATTGGTTCCTTCTATTTATGGTTATCCTGGTCAATTGAGTGATAGTTTAAATGTGTTAACGGTATTCTTCCTTTTCTTAGATGATGTCATAAGAAGGATTTGCATATCACAAATAACCCGCAACTTAATAGATTATCCTGTACACGAGTTCATAGTTTTCTAACCCCAAAGCAAATCAGCTTACAAGAGCCAAATAGGTTGGAACGATCAACACTCTCAGAGGAAGTGCCTACACGTATTCTGCGGCAAGCACACGCATCAGTAGAAAACACGCGAGTAGAAAAAGGCTTGCTACGTACAAAAGCTAGGTCACCGAATGATAGCTAAGCGCCTGTCAACGGACAAGCACAGGAACCTGTTTTTGCACTATCTGTTGGACAATACGAATTTCTGCGTGGTCAACAGAACATTAGTTTAGTCGAGAGTGATACACTAGTGCTTTTGTAAAACTTTCCACCCATCTTCTTCAAAAAATGTAGAGGGCCACAGGGGCTTTGAAATTCATATAAAGAATATGTTGCGGCGTGCAGTGAGGACCGAGTGGATGTTACGTAACAAAACGACAGCAGTTGTGATAAAGTCAGGACTGACTGTATGAACAAAAAAGAAGGCTAAAAAATAATCGAGCGTCAAAAAAGATTGTCACGCAAAAATTTGAGTAGTAAGAAAGAGGAAAGATTTATCCACAAATTTGCATGGGACATCAATTTACAATAGGCATACGTGGATTTGAGTGTCAAGTTCAACATCGACTATGCTGTGCACTCTAGTAAACGCGTTGAATGACGAGTTTGCCGGTACACACAAACGAGTCAAACAGAAAGTTTCGTTCCACATTGATATACACACGCTCACTAACTGTTTTATTCTAAGATTTTAATCCTGTAACGCAAAATAACCTCAAAGTTAGTCCTGTGGATATTAGTGTTGAACATTCCTTAACGCCATCAGGCCACAAAACTGTGCTGGTAAAACGTAGTTCACTTGCTTTAATGGACAAAATTCTTTTTTTTTATGGATCATCCGGTACACTGCGAAAGGCTTGGTCTTTCACCGTTTTTCTCCACCACTTCGCTGGCACTATTGCATTGCCACCAAGACAGACAACCTAACCTATGGATTGTTCCTCGTTAATTTTAAAAACAGATTTACAGAATCCGTCGACTATCAAACTGTTTCTTATCTCGTGATTCTTAACACCCTAACCCTCATAATAATTCCATTGTCAATTGGTGTTTGCCTTGCACTAATCACGAAATTATCATCAAGTCATCTTGAGGTAAATACCTAGATGTGAATTTATCACATAATTTTAACCGGTCACTCCACGCAATTACTGTTGTCAGCAAAGTGGTACATTTCCTGCTTTATATTTTGCTAATGGTAACCATGTTTACTGTTGAGCCCCCTAGCTGTCGCTTTATAGTGCTATATATTTTTCTACACTGATTTCACTACTGTTTCTTCACCGCTTCAGAAATATACTTCGTAAAAACACCAACAAGTTTCTGTTTGCCATTGTGTTTCCCGTACAAGCCTGATCAATTTCATTGGTCTTAAGCATACTGTAATGTGCCTAACCTGCTAATGAGAATACTTTCTGATCCAACTGATTATCGTTTTCCTGCTCTCTCTCAGGCTCTTTCTACATCTTTAATACAATTAGTCACAAAACGTTATTGACACTTACGGTAATGTGTAACGGTTCACCTAATATCAGCCTTAAACGTTTGTACATTGAACGCTTAACAAAGTTCTCTGAAATGTATTAATGCCAAACTAGTCTTCATGATTCATAAGCATACTTCTAGTATTGTGGCCACGACTTCCGCTGGATAAGTGTCTCTCGAGTTTCACTTGACCCGGTGCGACTTGCAATAAACACAAACACTGGAGGAATCATCTGCAGCTATAACTATTAGTAATGGTCTGTACTGGAAAAATTTTGAATTGACCGTATACTCAACATCACTCACAAATTACTATGTGATGAACCAGCTTTTCACATAAGTCTGTCTTGAAGGAAGTAGTAACTTCTAGTTTTGCCGACCTGTTAGAGGTTGATGATTACTTAGATGCATGTATGTGCTTGAATTTAATTTCTCAGTTGTGTTTTTCAGACACATCTGCCAGACAACAGTACAGCTGACCTGATTACATCGGAAGAGAACTAAGCTGACCCCAAAGAATATTGATGATCAACTGAGAAACAAGAGGTATTAAAATGACCTAACTATCCTAATAGAGAATGAGGAAATTGGCACGTAAATTTCTGGAAGCTGGTAATTGGGTTGCTGCTTACTGTTTTCACATGAGTTATGCCTTAAATTTGGGTTGTAAGAGATTTCCAGTCGATTGAGGTAGAAAAAAACTAATGTGCAGAGGTTGTAAGGTGTGATGCGTATGTATTATGTTGTATTCCAGAAGAAGGAACACATATCCAACTGGTTATCTCTTGTTGAATTGTAATATTACGCGATATCCGATCAGGTCCCAAAATGGATAAGAACTGAATAAAAGTGGTTAAATTTTAGTCAGAGTCTATCAAAATAGCGCTTGGGTGTAACAACTTGGTTTATTCTCTCGTTTTTCATTTTACGGCTATGT
The DNA here is from genome assembly GCA_008508345.1 of Paragonimus westermani. Taxonomy (NCBI): domain Eukaryota; kingdom Metazoa; phylum Platyhelminthes; class Trematoda; order Plagiorchiida; family Troglotrematidae; genus Paragonimus; species Paragonimus westermani. The sequence continues at coordinate 110,185 of QNGE01000967.1, read as the reverse complement.
ATATTTGTCTGATTTCCTATGTTTTCATTCAAGAATTACATAACTTCAAGAAACCCGATACCCCACTTGTTGTTTACTCGTGTAAGCAACACCTTTTCTTGAATACCTATTCTTGTTTATTGTATTTTATGTTAGCTAATTCAAGCCCTGTTTTTCAGGTAGAAAGCTTTCGTAGAATCTATTTCGTGCGGGGTTTTGCAGTCGTTACAGTTGCCTCACTAGACTACATCACTTCCATCAGCTCTTTGTCTTGTCTTTTATGACTGAATTTTAGACTAACGTGGTGAGAAATCAGAGATCAAATTGTTTTTGAATGCAACATCAACAATAACTGAACTTTCTGGCCAATACACACTGCTTTTTAGATAAATCCATATTTCTAGGTGATTTTCGTGCCTCAACCTAGATTGTCAACCATGTGTGAAGTTAGGCTTCACTGTCAGTTAGATGTAGGTACGTGATTTATCGACTGAATAAACTCACGTAAAAAATGCTAACAGAGGACCACACCTTAATACAAACTAATGAGGTTAGAACTAAACATTTTTATGTAATTTCCCTGCTGGCCTCTTTGTGGCAAATTGTTTGCGCCCAGATATTATGAATATGGTTACCATGTCACGAACCAGCAGCAAAAAATACACTAATGCCGATGTGCACCATTTTTCCACGGTTGCTAGCTTTCGGACCTATTGTGACCTCTTATGGACGTGATTCTACGATTGCCTCGCTTGTCAGTTTTTCAGTACCTGTTTAATTCAACAGTTGCTAGCACTTCCCGAAGGTCCTTACTTTTTCCCGTGGTGATTGACAATTATTCCTTTTAATATCCTCCAAAAATTTCAAAGTAAATAAATTCCTAATGCGTTTGCAATGGCATCACTCAGTCAGACATGGCATTATATCAGCTGTTGGTCAAAGCTTAAATAAGCTGGTTTACTGAGTGCGAACCAACCCTGTCTAACTAGCCCTGCTTAGACACTCTGGTGTCTACAATTTTCGTCGCACATTTCAGGGAGTGATGCACTACGTATTTATGCCTCCTTACATTAAAATGTGTCCCACGATTTTGCTGGAAAACCTTTTGAATGTATGTAATAATTAACAAACGGTGTAGTTATTAACATAACTTACTGTTTTCAGGAACAGTGGTGTGGATCATCCCATGTGAAGCTAAAATAAGAGACGAATAGTTTTGGCAATCATCTCATTATTATAAAGTTGAAAACGTTGAGTCCGTCTACGAGGAACATTATAATATATTACAGAAATGCTAGTACCATCAATCCCCAGTTGTAAGCATGTGATTACATTGATTTGCAATTGTTCTAAATGCGCAATTATTTAAAACGATAGATAAAACAGTATGTAACAAATAAAATACTACTGATTCATATCTGTCAGACAGTTAATCAGAGGAAGCATCAACTAACCACACAAATAAATGAACACCATCCGTGTTGCCGAGTAAGTGGAAGACAGATGCTCACTTAGCCACAAAGTTGTGAATGGAATGATTAGTGTGCACTAGATGTGGATGTTAGGAATCTGGTCACGGAAACGGTAGGGCCTGTACTGACTATGTGAACAAATAGCAGGGTTTTGTTGTCTGATGACAATATGTTCAATGTCCGTTAAGTGTTAGATGATAGGCTGAAAGGATGTGTGATATCTGTTACACTTGCGTTGGGGGTAAACCTGATGGTTCCCATCAGAAAAGCACGTGACGTTCACGCTGCTGATTAACTTGTCAAACTGTCCTCAGGTAACTCCGTGTCCTTTAACTTGTTTCAAACAAAACTCTAGTTTTTCGACTGGATTGTACAACTTCCAAAGAACAGGATTGCTGGCGTGGATTGGTCTTGGACCGGCTGTCCGTAGTTCCGTTGTAACATATGCAGATAGTGCATAGTGGACCAGGTATGCTGAATCTCTGTGTTGTATTTATAGAAATCAACAAAACTGATGGTTGGTTGTATACAACCAGTCACCTAAATTGGTTAGAAAACAGATGCAAACGATCGTCTGTATCACTTTGTTTTCTCCCAAACGGTTCATACTAGCTCTACGGCTGTCGTGCTTAAAGGTTGCACCGCCACGAATGCAGCTCTACTCTCAACTCTGTTAAACAGCTTTCCCCCGATCCCAAGGCCTGTCACCTTCACATCTTTGATTTTTGTCTCCGATGGCATCTAGGAATACTATTCCACTAAGCAAACCCTAGCTTTTTGAACGACTTAAAGATGTCCAAGGTAACCACTGGCCAAAGGAATCCTATTTAAAAAAATGTCATCAGCAACACATATTTTGATTAGCTAACATCACATTTCGTCGGACCCAGTTTGCCAGCTTACATAGTACGGATTTCACTAAGCAACGAATTGGGCTCACATGGTACGTAATTCAACTTTTTTGGGGGACTGGGGCTATGGAAAATGTTTGTTCTACTGTATCGGTCTGGTTGAACGCAGGTGCTTGTCACTTTACCCATCCCATGATTTGAAGAGAATTTTCCTGAGACTGACCGTTCGTTTCTAATTCACGGCTTCAGATTTTCACAGTGCTGCTTGTATCACATATATAACGGAGATGTGGCATCTAACACTACCTCGTTACTTGTCAAAGGCTGGAGATGTTGATTAGTGAAATATGGCTCATTTACGCCATGAATACCTCGAAAACTACTTGGATATAAAGCCACAAGGTATCTTTTACAAGATCATTCAGTTTCTATGGCTGATGAACGCAGTAAAAATATCAGATTTCGTTATTCCTGAAGCATTCACGGTCGATGGGCTTGTCTAACTCGTAACCATCTTCATTCAGCTGAAAAAGACTCCTCTTGTAAATGTAGGTCTTATAAGCGTCATCCTGAAAATAGCGTCAAGTAGCACTTGAATAACTATTGGATTATCATCAACGAATTTCGTGAAATGCTATAGTTAACTTCTCCGATAGAGGAATTCATAGAAATTCAACGTTCCCTGCAGCCTACCGTCTGGAAATGTTTACCGCGTTCATTTTGAGATTCTCTGTGGTGGAGTAGGACAGTAAACTGAGAACTGGGTGCAATCTTTTCTTACTCGTCAGGAAATAGGTTGTGTTGTCTGAGCAGTACGTGGGCTTCTAACAAACAGGGTTTTGTAGCATCTCAAATCGACGGTTACCTAAACGCCTAGCATGAGAGACTCCCCTAAGATACGCAAAAATTATCAATGTTTCCCGTGAACAACCTCCTTATCACAAGATAGCCTGTTGGCTTGTGTAAATGCTGAACCGCGTGCGTGAAATGTTAACACATGTTTCTGTTAATTTGGACTTGGTGAACGTCTTGAAAAACGTTCCCTAGACGATGAATCACTTTTTAATAATGTCCCTTTAAATGAAACCATTGAAATTTCATGTGATTTTATTCTGTTGCAGGATATCTTCATCCAAAACCCTTTTGATTATCCTAGAGACCTTATTTTTTGTGCACGGCAAACATGATTTGAATTTGGGGGATTTCATTTTGAATTGATTGGTGGAGTAATGTGGGTAGTCCTCTTGGCTGACACCTGCCAGCATTTATCTAGAAACGATAGAGAGATGACCTTCAGACCATAACGATTCAAGTGTCCTTTACATACGATACGTTGATGACATTTTGATCTTCACTGGCCATAATCATTTTATTACGCTCTGCAATGTCATGAATTCCTTTGACTTTTTTGTCCGCCACTCTTAGAATAGAATGCATTAATAACGACTTTTTCAAACGTTTTATTCACCCGACGGTTAAATAGGATATAACGCCGCTTTGTTTTATGCAACTGTTTATCCATTTGACCAGTTTTTCACTGATCAACTGCAAATATGGATTGGTTAAAGCCTTATTCAGTCGAGCCCGCCAACTGTACAAGTGTTATGCCAGAAAAACAGTCGTTAACGAAACGCTTCTTATTAACGCACATCCGCAGAAGTTTATGAAAATCCGTAGCAGACCGAAGCAAGCCATACCAGTTGTGCGCACTGGTTGACATTTCGAGGAGATCACCTGATCAACCCAGTTCCTCATAGGACTCAGTCCGTCTTCTCTCGAACCTATTTTTCAGCCAGACTGTGCCTCTTGCAGTCAACTCTGGGAGTAAGTCTGAGTAAAGCCGAACGTTGTACATCTGACTACTCTCTCTCATATTGTAGCGAGAAGGCGTCCAATAAAGCACAATCTTTATTGTCCAAACCGCTAGTCACATGCAACGCGCGCTCTCTCGTTTATAAGTCGCAATTCCAACCCGCAGCACCCCCCGGTTTCCGTTCACACGTCGTGTGCACTTCTAACCGGTTTACGTGCGTGACCGGTGCCTTCTATCGGAGGGTTTTTCGCTTGCCATTCCTCGGCTGTTTGTCCGATTCCGTTGCGCGTTGGCTCGTCCGGCTGCTCGTGCTGTCCGCCATCCACCCAGTGCTGGCCTTGACCGTATCCCAACATCGTGTCGAGATGTTCCTCTGAATGTTGGAAAAACCACGCCTCCGATCTGGCCGTCTGTCGTATTTCGCCTGCCCTGCCTCGCCCGTTGGTCCGATCTAGTCGAGCGATGACTCATCCGGTCGCGCACGTTGGCCTTGATCCGCTCGCGGCAGGTTTTTGAACGTACCTCCCCCCCACGTTGAGGTATTCGGCCGAGCGTTCGAAAACTCGCACCCCCGACCTGGCAATCCACCACAATATTGCCTATCAGTCCATTTGCATTTGCAGTGATTCCTTTATGAATATCGGAACCTATCCTCAGTTAGCTGGTCAGTTCTCTGAAGCAAGGCATCAGTACGGTTGAAGACAAACAACGCAACCTATCCTCGGTTGCCAAGATCATCCGGACGACTAGCCGTATAGTGAATTCGATCGATTCAAGCATTACTATTACGTAACTCAAGCTCAAAACTATTGGTTGTCAGCGAAGCCCTGTTGATCAGATGTCGAAGACCAGCTATACGAGCTCGAAAGTTGCTAACTCATACTGTATCCTTACTTCATAGCGGACTTCTGACCCGCAACATCCTGTCAGATCGACTGTACGCTATTCATGTCGTAGTTAAATGCTTGAATCGTTCGTTTTAAGTAAGCGGCTGAAGGTAGTAAACAAAGAGTCAATATCCCGAAATAAACCTTTTCTTTTTTGAAGAATTTGGTAGTTTAGCTGGAGATTCGTCCTTGGTATACGTCCCTTGACAAACACTTCTACCTAGGTGTGGAAGATTTAACTAGGTTGGTCAGTATGTTGTTAGCTAGCTGGCTCACAAAGTCATGTTTGCTTCACTGCGTGACAGTAGTCATTCTACTTTGAAAGTTGGTTTGAATTGTGACGTACTCATAATGTAAAAGCTCACTACCAATAAAAATTGAACGCCATGCTCACTTGACTGTAGTATTCATAGCCGAAAAGAAACCCTAAGCCTAACGTCCGCTCTTATTAGAACGGAACGGTATTTATTACTTGCCTTTCCGACTACCGAGGTGTGAACCAGTGTCTGGGTTACCATATAAAAACTATGTTGATCACCGTGCCACTGATCTCACATAAGGTACGACCGATATATCGTATCTAGATGAGCAGACACACTTGGCATTGAGTAAGGTTTCAGTTGACCTGCCGTCTCACTAGGATACACAGTTCCTGCCTATTAAGTGTAATAAATGGCTCTTAGTGCGAAGGTTTTGGTCAAAGATTATTGGGGATAAAGTAATACCAACCAAGCCTCCGACTAGTCACTAATGCCAATTGACATTTTTTCTGTGTTTAAGTGAGTTTAATGCCCCATAGAGTGCGCTGTGACTGTCATATTTGACTATCGGCATGAACAAAGGCTTTACTAATGCTACAGAAGTGGAACTCCAGCTTCTATTCAAGTTCTGTGTTGGAAAAATTACAACTAGGCGGCCTACTGTTTGGTGTAATAGGTTTCACAACGGACTTTTTAAGTCAACCGTACTGTACTTAACCGCTGAGTCCTGCAGACGTTTTTGAGATGAAACATGGAAAATTTGCTTGTCCTTACAAGTCCAATGTTTGTTGAAATTTACTTAGTACAGAGGATACAATCAACCCGATGTGATGGTTTATATCTCAGACACGGACGGACAGCAAACTTGAGTTCTGTTCTTGACATACTTTTCACAATCACACGGCACTCGTGTATTCGTGTTTGAACGATCTTACCAAGTGGTTTTAGTGAACTGGCAGTTAGACCACCAGCAGGTTTTGTTATGAGTGCGTTCTTACATATTGTGTCACTGAGGCAAACAGATGAATTAAACGAGCATTCGGACGTTGCACAGCAATCGAATTAAGAGAAAAAGTAACTGTTCAACCTCTTTAGCTTTTGTCAATAAGAATTATCAATTTTTGAGGACAGAAAAAACCGTGGCTACACTCCAGTCTTAATAGACTACTAACTAACCATGTCTCGTTTTGTTTGCCGCATTTTCATTTGTGTAAATGAAGGCATACTGTAGAGCTAATAGCGCTTTCAAGAACTTAATATATGGTACCACTTGGTTAGCCTATACGTCTGGGTTACGCCCGACCTTTTTAAAGGCCAACACCACGTATGCAGCACAAGATAGCCAAGCACCATTTTCCAATTTATCTGTCAGATACTTCGGTGTCCTCATAAAAATGTCAGGAACTGTGTGCCAATTCTGGCGTGAACAGTAAGGATCCGCCTGCACACCCATCAGAAAATTATCTGTTCAGGAGTTTAACATAATACTATATGTCCTTTAATGTTCCGCCGATCTTGCGACGGGGTCTGCCAGATTATTGGGTATGTACATATTGGTCCATGTTTACGCATTAGCAACCCTGCAATTTTGTAAGGTAATGTGCCGAGATTTCGCTGCTCTATACGTACGTGATAGCCGGTTCAGAGTAGTTCCTCTGTGAAGCGGGCTATTAGTTCGTGATGTTCACTAGTAAACTCGGTTTCCACTTCGCTTGGAGTTATGGGTTGGAGATTGCCCGACAGACACTCAAAGCAACAGTGTTCTAGAAAATGGTCTAATTTGTGCTGTCGGCCTTAGTAATCACAGAACCGGCGTATTGCTTGGTCACTGTTCCAGCTGAAAGTACAAAAGTTGCTGGTTTAAATCACCGTCACGCGATCCTTTATAAGTGACGAAACTCGCCACACAGTATTTCAATCAGAGTGAACAACTTGAAGCTCGCTAGCATTGCACTATTTGGTTTAGTGAAAGCTTCATTCAGTGTTCGATTTTCAAGACAGCTACGTAGATAGCAGTACAACCTAGCAGTCTAAGGTGATGTTCCTAGTCCGATCACTAGGGTACTGGTGCTTATCTACATCATCTCGTTCATGTTGCCGAAGTGTCAACGTGGTCTTGAACAAGTGTCCAGGGTGGCGAGATGTTTCCCGTCACAACCGTGGACACAACAGACCGTAAGTTACTCTTATCAGGGCTAACATTCGCACAATCTTTTCTTGTAAGCAGTGCGTGCAATGAACCACTTATGCGGCGTTGGTTAGTTTGGTTTTTAGTTACCTTCCTACCCAGGAGTAGCAGGCAAGCTCACAAGTGTCAGTCTCTTTTCGGCTTCCTCGTAAACACCCTCGAAAGTTTCCCCTTTGTCCACGATAGTATCGGGTTACGTTTACTGCTTGGGAAATTCAATTATCGCTGTAGACCGCGTTGACTGTCACACAATTCACTCCGTCCATCACAGAATTTTGTCAGTATATACGTGTGTGCATACGGTGTGAATGAATGTTCCTCCACATTGTGTGTGCGCTTCAGTGGATACATATTTAGCTTTGTGCCAGTGAAGCTTGTCCACACAACCACCTTTGAAAAACCGAAAGGAGTGAATGTGTTTCACCAGCATGCACGTCAATTTCGGTTGTGTCTGTACAACTGTGCACATACTATCATCAGCGATTTGGCTGGACAACTGTTGGGCAATTTGCCAATCATCAGACTTAGCCAGCACAAAACATTGTGTTACCAGAAGAAAGGAAACAAAAAGATTAATTGTCTATTAAAATCTCCCTGCGCGTCAGCTACTATCTGCAGGGTCAGATCAGCCTTTTCTGGTCGACACCTACGAAGAGGAGTATATACAAATCCGTATCAAACTACTGGAAACATCGCATTGACAGATAGTAGGGGATGTTGACGAACATAGCTTGAACAGCTGATCGCAGCTGTTGCATTTCTAGACCTCTCAGGCAACTCCTATCGAAGAGATCTGGACTTGCTATCGCGCTTGTGGATGTGAATTGATACTTCGTGTTCCAAACGTTAGAAAAAGTTTGGCATCGCCTAATTCATGGTGTACCTGGTGAATTTCAACCCGAAGAAACGGGTGATTCTGGGAGGACTGCTTGTTTAATTCGGTCGAAAATACCCATTGAGTTCATGCGAACGAAAGAGTAGCGAATAAGACTTGTTTTCTGTGTTTGAATGCTTGTACAGAAAAACATTGTCATCCATACGGTGTTAGAAAACGGTTATTCAACGTTCAGACACAATAACTGTCTCATACTACTGAGGAGGAAGTTTAAACTCATCAGCCGAAGATCCGAAGTTCCACCTGAATTCTCAATAAACATCGTGTGATGGATTCAACTCACCAGCTAAACATAATCTTAGAATGCAAACGGCAGCGAATCAGATAGCGTCAAGATATCGTCTGCTTCATTCGAAATGTTGGATGATTCTTTCACCATGTCATCACCGTTTACCTTCAGTTTGGGGGTAGATATATTGCCCAGTTGCAGATTTTTGAAATAGTCGGACAACTACGCTAGAAAAATTTGGCTGCAATTAGCATCTATCAATACCGAAATGGGTTGCTCATCTTTATGGTCCGAAATGAAGTTTGGAGCTCTAGATGATCGCGTAAATGTCTCGACCAACTCTCGCCACAGGTTTCTTGACCATTTACTAGACCTGTTTTCACAGATCACCAACTGCGCAAATCCGTCAGAATGCTTAATTTTTTCAATGTTGACATATCTGCATATCAGTCGCTTTGTCCACTTTTCCTATGTCCACAATGTATCACCTTTACTATACTTTCTCGAGGCAGTTCACTCATTTCTCCTTGGCAAACGAACAAGTGATAAGCACATATTCTAGAATTTTCCTTCCTCATGCACTTACCAAGGAAATGGGCAGCATATTTAAAAGTACTCAAAGTTAACATAGGTTGAATACTTTTCCCATCCGACCGCAGTGTTCCCATTGCGACAAATTGGCAAAAGTGATATCAGTCTCGAGTTTCGCACTTGTTAAAGCTCTCAGTATTGCATATCCTTCCCACTACTGAGTGCTGAACTCCGGCCTACATTAACGCGCCGCAACGCTTGTATCAACTGTCTAAGGTGATGGAGTGTCCCGGTTCTCCTAACATTGTTTCGTGTAACGTCACGGTATATATGACGTGGCAGATGAAAAAGGAGTAGGATAGAGTCTATGGGGGATTATTGTCATCGATATACGTAAGTTCACGAAGGACAGCCGCTGAAGACGTTAAAATACGTTCGAAAACACTTTACCTATTAGCGACTACATAATGCCTGATGGAAACGTCAATGGGGATTCTAGTAATATAGGTGAAAGTGAGTATTGAGACATTTTGCCACTTAATCAGTGCGTTGCAGGTTTTAGTCACCTTCCAATTTGTCTGTGACAAAATCTGTTGTATTTGACTGGTGTTTCTCGCGTAACGTCTTTGATGGAATTTTAAGAATGTCATCAGATGAATGTGATCCATTGGTCGGAAATTGCCAGATTCACAGAGCCTTATTACAGATGGCAGGTTGTGAAAGCACAAGTAACCAAATCCAGCTCGTTACAACCTCGCTTTTATAGAGTAAACATTTCTTGAGTTTAACTACGTCTTCTCATTTAAATGAGACTTTCGTTGGGCCACTGTGGTAGAATGTACTAGGCTGTACTTTTTTCCGGGCTCATATTGAACAAAATTCGTTGGGTCACTGTGTATTAGTATCTCGAACCTAGGATTGATGAGATAAGCAGGTTAATCTCTACCTTACCAGCTTAAATCTAGATATGGTCACATCAAAAGATTAACATTTCGAATGACCACGCTGAGAACAGCCACCTTTTTAGGCACTTCTGAGATGTATTATGATGAAAAATAGGGAAAAACCCGAAAGACTCGTAGTTTAAAAAAGTGTGTAAGTTTCAGATTCGTAACTACTGCACAGTAAACTGACTTCAGCTGTTGATTATTTAACCGTTTCTTCCGTCTAATTAGTCAGTGAACCGGCTAGTAGCTGGTTCTGTTTGAAGTCGGGCCTTAACTTTTGTACTTTGTAAACTCTAATTTTTTAACTGCAATGTTTTCCCCCCGCTTATCTGTCTCCATTATATATGCTTCACTATCTTCCTACAGTTACTTAATGGGCTGCCTTGTTGAGCTGCAGCCCTAACCACTTCACACTTAATAGCAACTTACTTCGAAAGCGTATATAACTTTTTTGCATAGCTAAATACTGTGGACACTCTTTAGCTACGAATGTGGAAATAAAGCAGAAGTTTGGCAAAGACAGTAGCAGACATCACAGGTGGGGCATAGTTTTGTCATGATTTATGAGAAGGGTGTTACCCGATATTTAGCTGACTTCTGTTGAACTCTTTACAGTTCGCCATAGTTGATTTTGACAAACAACTCTAATAAATTCATGCAGAAAAATAACTAACATGATTGCAGGCAGATTAGCAGTGGAACTGGGGGAAGCCGCTGAACTGTTGGTCAGTATTCTGTAGTTTATGGATAGGGCATCTGATGACAAACAACACGGGTTTATTGGACTCCCACAAGAGTATCAAAGCTTAACGGTGCTATCTAGGATAACGAGGGCATAGCTCTTCCACCACAGGATTTGTAGTCAGCATGTTTTTCACATAATTTAATGCACAGTCGCTAGACATAAATGAGGATTCCGTTTCTTGTCCGAATTTAGACGAAAGTTAGATTGGTTAGCCTTGGAGCCCTTTACGGATACCTCACGTTTTAAACGTTCCATTTGGAAGTTATCAACTAGTTATAGAACTTGTGTTGAGTAAATTAAGCTGATAGGTCTGTTACGAAGTACAGCGTGTCGACTACTTGGTTGCTGGACTATCCATTGATGATGTGTTCTAGTTACTGAATAACAAAACAGAAAACATATGTGCAAAAAGAGTACGAAATAACCAACACCATACTTTACCTGACTCAGGAACGTTTTTCCTTCTGTATGCAAAATGTTCATTGGCTGAAGTAATCAAAAGGAAAGTATCGTTAACTTTGATACGAATAAATGAGAGCGTCTAAGGTTCATCGCCTGATGTAAGTGGCAGTGGATAGTAGCTGAACCTAATGACTTTCAAACTATAACAAAAGTGTAGGCCCGATTTAGTGAGATATGCTCAAAGTAGTGAAAAATTGCACAGGTTATGTCTGCTATAGGAAGAAATCTCACATGACAAATGGACATCAAACTTGTGTTTTTGGTAGGATGTCTTGGAAAGCCGTTTTTACATACATGCATTCATTTTTCTCTCTTGTTTTTCACTCATGGATACTGTGTAAGCTCAAAAACAAACACAGTTTTGCAGAAAGGTGAATTAGCGATAAGCGGAAATACCAGAATTTCACAAAGAAAAGTCAACACATTTGCTCTTACAATCTCGCCACTCGGGTAACGCTTCCAGTCAATGCTGTAGATGACCGCAACCTGCAAAACGGTTTCACCTAAACTTACTGAGTTAGATGGTCAGGGTTTCATAGGTTGTGAGTGAGTAATTATCTAGACGCGTTTCAATTTCTCCCGCCTGATAACATCCTCATTAAATACTACACTGTGCGGCAAACAATCCTTCAAAACACGAAGCGTGTGATCCACCCATAGTAGTCTGTGTACTTTCGTCATCTTGGCTATCAAACTTGAAGCTGAAAACTGTCAAGCTACACGCCGACAGAATTTTGCGTTGCCACCACAGCCCACGTAATGCACGTTAAGACTGATGAACGCTTATAGATGTCTGCCGAGTAAATGACCTAAACCTCCAATCTGTTGAAGCAAACGGAACGAACCTTCTGTTCACGCAACAATCTAGGGATCACGACCAACCTCAGGGCGTTTTCTCCAGAAAAATACCCATCACAGTTAAATAGAGAGGCTGGAGTTGTTTTCATGGGAGAGGATAAAAGTTTGAACTGTTGCGAGTTTTCAAAAGTTATGTAGGTTTGATGTACAGCACTGAAAAGTGTTTTCAACGGGAATCCCTTCTTGTATTATTTATTTATATAACTACTTACAAACTCATATTTCAAACGCCTTAGAGCAAACAATGGTTCATCATCATCATCATCATCATCATCATCATCATCATCATCATCATCATC